>JANIJH010027748.1:0-11301 GCA_024520975.1 Erythroxylum areolatum | reverse complement strand
CTTATATCAATTGTCTCAGTTTCATATTCAATTTTGCTCAACTCAATAATTACCTCAAACTTTAATGATCTGTACATGTATATATATATATCCAAGATGTTCCTATACATATACTGTCTCTAAACTTTCAAAGAAATCATTTGTATAGCAACTCTAA
Source organism: Erythroxylum areolatum (assembly GCA_024520975.1). Classification (NCBI taxonomy): domain Eukaryota; kingdom Viridiplantae; phylum Streptophyta; class Magnoliopsida; order Malpighiales; family Erythroxylaceae; genus Erythroxylum; species Erythroxylum areolatum. Next base: position 11,144 of record JANIJH010027748.1, on the reverse strand, counting down.
ATCATGCATTGAATAGTCTACTCATAGGACTTTAGTTGTCTCCATATATATGAAATCATTTTTTTATACTACATTGGATTTTATCCAAATCTCTTATACAACATCATTATATACTATAAAATCTCCAAATCCACATGATATAATTAATATCAATATAATTCCTCAAAATTCTCTTTGCTTTCATTATTCATATGCTTTACCCGTTTTTCTTCACGTATTCAAACTATTTTTCTGAACTTTTCGAATATCTTTAATACATCATCAAATTTTTTCTTGGATCACTTTAATCTTTAATACTATAGTACTATCAGGGCAATTGATAACTTCAAACAATTATTATCAAACTCCATATGCTCATAATTAGTTCTCATAATTCCTTAAATAACTAATTCCTCAATGAGGTAGCATTGTCTCACGTTATTTTCAATTTCCCAATTGACTTCCTTTCTCGAATGATTTTCTCAATTCATTCGATTTCCTCTAATTTCACATTAAATTATTGTACTGTTTACTCATTCATGCTAATTTCTCCACACTTTTCAATTTATTTTCAATCTTAATTTCCTGTGTTGGTAACACATTCATTAGATCTTATTTGTGTCTCTATACTTAATGTCACCTCAAGTTCAAGAATCCAATCACATAGTTGGATACTTTACATCAAGAAATGCATAGTTGGATACTTTACATCAAGAAATGCATATACTTTCTATAACATATTATATATCTTCTGTCTGAGTCTCCATCATGATTAGGACTCCAATATCATTTATGATTTATTCTTTCATTGATCATACTTAATATACTATCTGATCTGGTTAATCTAATCCAGTGAAATTCTCCTTAGAAAGAATATTTCTTGCTACTATCAACAATACTATTCATGTAATCTTTATCAATCATCTGTTATCATCATCACTTTATCAGCTATCCTTAATACCTCAAGAGGACTGATTTCTATCGTTCTTACAAGGTCATATTGTTCTAATTACTAAAACTCAATGAAGTAGTACACATAATTACTGTCATATATGCTTAGATATGCATCATCAAATTATCCCATTTTGTCCACATATTTATCTCCCTCAATTCACCAATTTATATCTTACATAATTGATACTTTGATCTTCATTGATCCTAGATGATATTTTTCTCTTTATCTTTGAATTCATTACTCATTATAAAATCATCATCAATCTTAATCTATCCCCGGTTGATCATTACAAGCACTTTCATATGTTACTCTAGTTCCTCATAGACTTTAAACTATGGGAATTCTGATTAACAAATACCCACTAAGTCATAGATTGCTTCCTATATCATCTCCACACATATAATACATATGTGCTCAATATTCTCACTTGTTATGATGATCCCATTATTATATAGGTACTCACAATAACAATTCAACTTAAACTTTTGAACTTGTACATATATCGCTATCATTCATCTCATCTTCCAATTATCCTTCACATTACATCTTACATGTATATATTCGCCATTAATTCAACATTATAGATGTATAATCATCATAAAATTCTGATCTCAATTCCACTAACACATTCTTATGGAGGATCATAACTCTTGTCATATTAATCAAACAACCACTTAGGTTCCAATTTCATCTTCTTAAGATCATAGCAATTTATGTTTTCCTTACATTCTACTTATACACTTTAAACTCATCATTTCTACTTGTCTCCCTACTTTCCTCAAACAATCTATGCTAATATATTCACATCCATATAACATTCAAGGGTACACCTTCACTGTCCAATATTGATGTCATATTCAATTCCCCCAATACAAATACATTGACTCATTATCTGTCATATTTAGCCATGTACTATTGCCCATTTCTAATTTTCCACAACTTTCATTTTCTTATATCATAAAAGAGCATCATTTTTCTCACTAATTCTATTAGGTCAAACTCTTAACAATTACTCATGCATGTAACTCATCCATATGCGTCTTAACTAAAGATCAGATGCTGCTGCATACTAAAACATGTCAAGATACATGTAACTTGATACATATTTCCAAAAATGCCCATGTAAGATCCTAATTCTTTGCTCTGATACCAAACAATGTTGGACCCCGCTTCTGGAGCCCAACATTTAGAGTCACGAGATGTGTTCTAGACTGAATCATAGAATGTGAGCAAACACATTTCTTCAACTTCAAAACAGATTTTGGGAAACCTCAAACTAGAATCACAATTTGGCTTCTTTAGAACCTTTATCCCCCATTTTCTTAAGTTTCTAATGACAACAAAATCATTCGATGTGGTTTAGAATTCTAAGAGTTAGGGCTTGTTCCAATTAGCCCTTATTATTCATTCTCAGTTCATTATCAGTCTCGGATACCGTAAGTGTCACGCCCTATTTTCCTAGTCATTCTTATACTGACGTAAATATTCTATGCTCAATTTCCATCCAGATATTGTAAGTCTTAGGAATTGGTTAAGATTCTATTCCTTCAGATAAGTTGTAGCTCTATGTCTCTAGTTTGTCTAACACAGGATACATCTCATTTGGAGGTCGGATAACAAAGTTATGGCTGAAGGAAATCAAACAAGGTTTCGTCCTCAATCATATTGAACCTATTTTAGGACAAAAGGTATAACTTGCCCTAGGGATATCAGATCAAGGACATTCTTGAAGGGTTCAAAAGAGGACTTCAATATCTACAACTTTTATGAAGACCTCAAACACAAATTCTATCCTCTAAAGGGTCAAAAATGGGACTAGACGATAGGATTAGATGAACAATGCACCAGATGAAATGATGTCATCACCAGACGATATGACATCACCAGACGATACGTCCTCAACAAACAAAGCGTCCTCACCAGATGAAATTTCCTCAACAAACGATACGTCCTCACTAAACAACACGTCCTCATTAGATGAAGCGTCCTCACCAGCCGAAGTGTCCTCACCAGATGATACGTCTTCACTAGATGAAGCATGCTCACCAGTTGATACATCTTTTCCAGAAGAAACGTCATCACCAGATGATACATCACCACCAGACGATACGTCCTTACTAGATGATGCATCCTCACCGGAAGGCACGTCATCACCAGACGATACGTCATCACCAGACAATACGTCCTATACTCCTGAGCATCTCCACTTATAAGAATCATAACTTTTGACTCCGATATCCAAAAATTTCATACTATATATTGTTGGAAAGCTAGAAAGATAATCTATAATTTCTTGAGACAACTTTGTGAAATTCAACCTAGATCATTCTAGATTTTTTCCTAATTTTAGAACACAAATTTTTACCTTATGGAATACTTGAAATTTTTGCACTGTACAAATTTGAAATGTCTTGAGGATAACCATTCAGCTACCAAAATATTTCATTAAACTCTCAAATCTCAACTCATTTGTCTCATCACTTCAACTACATTTGATCAGTCATAATTCCTATTTTCCTTTCTGTAACATCTCACTTGTGCATATATATATATCAACGATTTATGTTCCAAAATCATCAACTCAAGTTAACTTCTTCTTCACGTATATCTAATTTTAACTCACATCATCCATGCACCATTCACATTTCATTAACGTCAAAAGAATAAAGTTTTACTAATCTTTAAAGGCATTCCAAGCCATATTACATCATCATCTCAAAATCTCAAATTATAAAAGGTCCTTGAATAACAAACTTATTGCTTTCCCAAAATCAACTCTGAATACAAAATAAACAAATATGGAGATATTCCCTTAGGTTCTTGATCACTTGAGCTCTTAGCTATTACCTGGAGAGGGGATAAAAGGGAGTGAGCTTGAAAGCTCATGGATAACAAGTTTATAACAAAGAATAAGCAAAATCGTTAAAATGTTTCTTGTCTTATAAAAGTCATAGTGAATTTATAAAATGCTTTGTTTTCAAATTCTCAGTCAATTTCATGATCTTTTTGCTCAAAAATTATAGTTAAAAATGTCCTCACCTCAACATAGAAAAGTACATTTAACCATCACTGTAGAACACTCAAGTTATGCAACAAACTTGACAATTCAATGATGCAATGCATAAACAAATGGCTCGAGAGTTCTGTGGAACGAAATAGAGAAACCGAAGTTCACACCGTGAACAAAACAAGTCCTATTCAAGTGGGCAACCAGTAGAAGGTTATAGGTCAATGTGCATGTGACTAACAAAATGGGTTCCTCTCTTTCCCAAACAAAAGCACATATTCTTGCTCATGTGTCATACTTTCATGCTTTCACATCTTTTCATTCATTCAAAATGCCATGACATGTTTCAAGGCATAAAATGAATATTTCAAAACCATTTTCCATTTTATAATCAAAATTCATGCACCAACATGTAGCAATTTCTCAAATCACTCAAAACATTAAAAGCAACATTTATGAAGTAATTGAATTCATTTTTCTTTCTTGATTTGTAAAAGCATTAAGGACTCATAACTCTATTATAAACATGTGACCTACCTTGATTTCCTTACTTAAAGACTTGCTCAAAATGCCTCTTCTCTTGTTCCTCTTGCCTCTTTGATCCCCTTAATTCTTCATCAAATGAAGAGATCTTTGACTCAAATGGAGGCTCTTCTCTTCCTCTACCTTTTTCTCTTCTTGAACCACTTTAAAATCTCTCTCAAAAACTAAGAAATGAAGAAATCTTAGCTTAACTATCTTCTTTTCTCTCAACCACCAAAACTCTCTTCTTTCTCTTTCTTATTTCTCTTCTTCTATCCCAATTCATGTTTTTCTTTTTCTTCTTAAATAAGACCACATTTTGGTCTTGTCCTTCCAAAAATACCCCTCCTCTCCTTTGGTCTTCCCATTTTACCCCTTCTTTCATTTATCTCCTAACTCCTTAAATATTCTAAAACACCATATTAACTCTAACTTAATTCAAATCTTTCCATCTAATTTCAAATCTCTATTTATGCCCATCAAATTAATGACTAAGTTTTTTAAAAACTGGAACAAATAAATCATTAATAAATAAAAAATTCGGTGTCCAATAAGTAAACTTGTGACATTTGGCAGTATTGAATAGACACATGTAGTACATGCAATGTAGCCATGTAGTGTATGGATTCGGTGAAGCTTTTTCTCAGTTGCGTGCTTCTTCACTGAAAGTATAGTTTACAAACTCTCTTCATGTTAACCACCGCCGAACAACAACTTGTTAATTTTGAATCATCAATTCACTCACACTGTCGAAAGCTTTGCTGAATCGAGTAAGTGATTCTTGATGATGGTTTATCGTTTATAAATGAATGTATGTATGGGTGGTTTGAGAAGTGTAGTTTCGGTGAATAAACTTGAGGAATGAGTTAGATGAAAGACTTGTGAATAGAGAATATGTAGAAAATGTATAGGATTATGAAAATTTGAGTTTAATGAGAGTTGGTGAATTAGAAAATTGCTGAAAATATTGACTATTCATATTGCTTTGTCATTTTGCCGTGTATTACATGCATGTTTAGAAATGATGTTAAATGATTTTAGAGCTAAGGGAAAAGTTTCTGGTGATACCGTGATGTGGGAAAGCATTAAAATGGAAAGCGTAAGATATAAAGAGAGTGTTGTTGAGAAATTGAGAATTGCAAAAGTTTAAAAAAACACAGTAGAAAGAGAAAGTGTATATGAAGTTTCGGTTTTGATCAATTACTATATAAGCTTACATTTGATGTGTTTAGAGCTAGCAATAAGTATAGAAATACAGAAAATATGAGTTTGAAATGGAGAGAAATATTTATGGAAAGTTGGTGTGAAGCAAGCATGCATGGGTGTGCATGTGTATTGCATACCTGTGACAAAATTTCTAGGTTGCTAATGAGAGTTAAAAAGTCACAATCGTGAGATGAAAGGAAAAAATAGACTGTATTTGGATGGTTCAAGTCATGATCGTGACTCTGCTAAATGAGAATCAATCTCATGATCGTGTGTAAGCATTATCGTGCCTTTTCTATTTAAGATCGGAACTCACAATTGTGAACGGTCACGACCGTGCACCCAAAGCCATTTCCCACACTGAACAGTCTTGCTTCTTTTGATCATAACTTCTTCTCCTGGCATCCAAATGACTTGATTTTTGAACCAAAAGATTCCTAATAGATTGGTTTAGCTCTCCATAAAAATTGGTAGCCTTATAAATTGATTTGGAAAAGATTGACTGAATGAAAATGTGAGAATCTATTGGATTAGAATGAATTGGAATATTTTATTGAACATACTTCGGTAGTTTTATTAAATCTTGACTTGTAAAGTTCCAAATGAGATGATTCTTAATTCAAATGAAATTAGTGATCTAAAGATATGATTTCCCTGAAGAAATCAAATTGTAATTCTAGTTTTAAGAATTCCAAAATCTGTCCTAAATTTGAAGTAAGAGTTCTATTGTAGTTTAAGAATAGACTGACACATTTGGAGTATAACTTCTTGTATACAGGATCAAATTTAATGATCTTAGTGTCATTAGAAACTTAAGATATAGAGGAACAATTTTCCAGAAGGAAGTTTTGTTTAAATCCTTCATTTTTTGGATCTTATTGATCTTATACAGTTGACTATAATAGAATATTTTCAGAAAAAGATGAAATAGAGAGTGTGATTGAATTTTGTCACAATTGAAATACAAATGATATGTACAACAATGTATGATAGAAATATACCTGAGAATTTGTCATTGAACATGCATGATATATGAAACATTGATACGTGTGTTTATTAAGTTTCATAAGTGCTCTAGTAATATGAAATTGTTTTTATTGCATATAGACGAGCAACTAGAGTAACCACTTTTAGATATTACTGAAACGTCAAGGCAATAGGCATAAAGGAGCAACTGTGAGTAACCTAAGATGGTCTCACTTTATTTTTTCTGCTCCATATATTATTACACGGTATTGATATATTACTAAACTGCGTTGACTGATTATGTACAAAATTTTGGAAAATATATGTCCGAGGTTTTTAATGCATGCAGACAATATTGGAAGTGCTACTTGAATGTGAATGAGACTGCCTATTTGAAAATTTTGATTCTCAACTGAAAAGTTGAACGTCGGACCTCGTTTGATGACTACTGATAATGTGACTATTATAGTATGATAATATATGTAAATGAAGGTGATTGAATTGATGACTGAATTGTAACATGCATATCATTTCAATGCATGTAATATAAAGGTTATTGTGACTGATGTTGCTACTAACTGACTAATACTATTACTGAGAGAGCTTAAAGCTTTATGGTAAAGCCTATGCTCCTACTATATAATGAGCCCGGTGTCCATAATGGATACAGGAGACTAAAAATCCATGCAGTCACATCACTATAAAAAAGAACGTGAGTTTTATATATATTGCGTCCATATATGACTAGAATTCATTGAATGATTTGCAAAGTTGTAATGAAATAATAGATTGATATGAACTATGTAATGACTGAATGAACTGTACGACTATATGATCTGAGTGATTTTATGATGACTGTGTTTCGCTACATGAGTGAACAATCAAGGATGGTTACTCTACTAAGTTTGCAATCTCATCAAAATTGTACCGTTGACTTTTACAGGTCCGAGAGCGAGATGACGAAGCTTCTAAGACTTCATTGAAGCAGATTTTATGCAGTTCAATATCAGAGATGGCTCAAAGGTCTATCAGTTGGGATTAAAGACACTGTAATTATTATCTTTTATCATTCCTCAAATATGTAGCATATTGTATGGAACGAGCTGTTTATGCTCTTTGATGATGTTAAATTGAATGCTACAATGTAACTATGGTTTTTGATATAAAATGGGGAAATTTTAGGTTTTAGTAAATGTGATTTATGATTTTAGTTACGATGCTATGTGGTAAAGTGAAAGTGAGATAGTTAACATGCCATTTATGTCGAGCATGTGCACATGTTACCAAAAGGGGGCACGTGCATGTGTCAGATGGGAGTGGGATGTTACTGAAAGTGATAAGATCATTTGACAAGTGCCCTATTTGGAACCTGAAGTTACTAGCATATATGAAAGAAATAATAATGTCCGTTCTCTTTTTCAAAAAGGACATTCTAAGATGCATATTTAGATCAGTGGATTTGAGAAGCACCTCTCGAATATCATCAACCTTGTAGTATATGATAATTTGCCCATATGCATATTGTGAGTAATTAGTAATTTGCTTCCAACAAGACCTTAATATATTTGACCTACCAATGTTTTCTAATTTTATTTTTGTTTTAAGTAATTCTATAATTTGTGGCTTCTCCCTCGTAATAAATTCCTTAAATCAGCTTGTTTAATAAGGTAGTTTAATCCTTTGACATTCCATATAAGAATTGATAAATTAAAGATGTTTATTTTTAGAGCTTTTACTTTTGTTCCTCTAAGATCTTCTCTTGTCTACTGTTTGAAATGGTGTAAGTGAATGCTCGTGATTAATGCCAACATCTTTTCTAGATTGGTTGATTAGTGAATGAGTTTTAGCTGCAGGTGTTTCAATATTGATTTGAAGAATTAGTGAAGAGTCATGTCTGATTTTTTCATTAGAAGAAATAATTTCAATTAAAGGAGTGTGTTCAGTAGTAGGGTCCACATTTACATAAGGTAAATTATTTTAAGAATCAAATAGCTTATGGTTTTCTTGTATAGTCTCTTAATTAGTTTGAGGTGACTCAACAAGAGGCTGATCAATTGCATACGTGAGATTTTCTTCTTCTATTAGAGGCTCAATATTGGCATTACCATTAGTCTTGTTGCTAGTCATTTCTTCCTCAGTTAACTCAGTCCCCATTAACTTTAGATAGCTCCCTGCTTAGAATAGTTTCCCTATTGCCTTCCACATTTTCCCCTAATGTTTAGGAGATAGCTTCCATTGGCAGGAGACAATAACAGTTTCCTCCCATTGTTTGTCTCCTTCTCCTAGTCTCATAATAGGTATCTTATTTGGAAACTCCTTATAAAGTTCAACACTAACACATATACAAGCATATCCTACTCTTTTTTTTTAGCAATATTCTCATCAATACAAAGGGGTTTGCTTATGAAGTTAACAAGGGCACTCAATCCTTTTGTAGTCCAATACTTAAGGGGAGCATTATAGAAATGATCCATAAAGGGATGTTCTAAACTTTGATAGATTCCAGCTTCAGGCTAGGCTACCAAACTTGCAGAAATATAGGTTGTTCTCCAACATTCCATAACTAGTTTGCCCATTTTCGGATGATTAAAAAAGTGGATCGTTGATCAAAGAAAAAACTTACAAAGGTTGCTTCCCAGCTACATGCACCCTCTTTTAGTATTTCAATCTCCAGACAGACAATGAGCTTGCCCTCTACCTCTATGGGAGGTTTGAATATGATACTTGACGTTTGGTCATCCCTAACTATTTGCTTTTAACTTTTCTAGGGGGTGAAGGCTAACGGTGGTGTAGTATAGGTGACGTCGAGTAGAGTTGGGTTTAGTGGGGGGTCAAGAAGTATATGGGAAAGAAAAAAGCTGGGAAGTCTTCCTTACCAATGTTTTCCAAAGACTGCATTATCAGGAACTAAAGCTAAGAAAGGAAATTAACAACTTTGATAGTTATGAAAGGTTGAAAAGTAATAGTTCAAAATGGAGAAGGAAGATGGCAGGAGAATGAATATGTTGTGGTGGGACTAAAGTTCCCCTGATAAGAAATTGTTTGGTTTTCCAAAGAATATGCAATGGAAGAGGATGAAGGGAGTGGTACAAGGAGGAAGGTCATTAGAGATGTAGATGTGTACCTAAGTTAAGTTAGCAGTTGCCATGCATGAAAAGTGTCAAAACCACCATGCAATTGAGGACTTGCTTGTCTCCTGGACTTTGCAAGTGCATAAATAGTCTAGTTTTCTTGGGGATTCCCTTACTCATTTATTAGTAAAAGATGTACCTTTTGTTTCTGATAATGATTATTTACTTGCTTTTGATAGGTTAAAAGGTGCATTGACATCATCACCTATTTTATAGCCACCAAACTAGAGTTTACCATTTGAATTGATGTGTGATTACAGTGACTATTCAATTGGATATGTATTGGGGGAATATAAGGATAACAACTAGCAAGCCATCTACTACGCCAACATGACTTTAACAATACCTCAACTTAACTACACAACTATAGAAAAAGAGCTGTTAGTTGTAGTTTTTGCATGTAACAAGTTTTGTTCTTATATAATAGGTTAGAAGGTTGTTGTGTTTATAGATCACGCAGCATTGAAGTATATTTTTGCCAAGAAAAATGTGAAACCCCGATTGATTCAACAAATCCTACTTCTACAAGAATTTGATATAGAGATTAAGGATAAAAAAAGGGAGCAGAAAATATGGTAGCTGATCACCTATCAAGGTTAGAACGAGGGGAGTTATACCCATAAGCATAAATCAATAAACAATTCCCTAATGAGACGTTATTCTTAGTAAATGAATTAAGTATTCCATGGTTCACAAACATCGCGAATGACATCACAGGTTGTATCCTTCCGCTTTATTTTTCTTACCAGAAGAGAGAGATTTTTACATGATTATGCACAATATATGTGGGAGGAACCAATTCTATACAAGGATTATACTAGTGGATTAATTAGGAGATCTGTTCCAGATAATGAATTTTGTAATGTTTTAACTCACTATCATAGTTCTTTGTATACAGGACATTACGGGGCCAACAAGATAACCACAAGAATTTTAAGTGTGTGGATTCTTTTGGCCAACATTGTTCAAGGATACACAACACTTTATGAAAAGCTCTCACAGATGTCAGAGAGTCGGGAACATTTCAGAAAGAGATAAGATGCCACTATTGACAATATTGGAAATTGAAATATTTTTTGTTTTAGGGCTAGACTTTATAGGTCTATTTTCGTCCTCATTCGGAAATACTTATATCTTGGTGGGTGTTGACTATGTATCAAAATAGGTCAAAGTTATGATAACTCTAAAAAATGATGGTCGAGTAGTTCAAAGATTTATCAAGCAAATATTTAACAGCTTTGGTGTTGGAACCCTACCCCGGTGAGTCACGTGTCCGACGTCCTACATGACATCTGGGCGCGCATCCCACGAGGGAGGAATTCCCCACCAGTTCAAACCTCAAATACGTACTTATCTTATTTACTTCTGAACCAACTTT
>JANIJH010027718.1:0-11302 GCA_024520975.1 Erythroxylum areolatum | reverse complement strand
CACAAAATAATATAATATAACAAAGCCTCAAAATTCATTTAGTCATGCTTAACTTCTTCCAAAAATAAGACCTTTTTGTAATCATCAAATTGAAGGAATTTGCTAACACTTCCTTATAGAGAAATGTTCCTCATTGTCTCAATTTTCCAATGACACCAAAATCATTCAATTTGGTTCAGTAATTTAAAAGTTATGGCCCAAACACTTTCGGACTGTTACTAAACCGAGACTGCACACTAAACCCAAATTCACTCCAGAAATTGAAAGTCTTAAGGACTAAATTGAAATTTAATTCCTTCAGATAACTTGTAGCTCCATGTCTCTATTTTAATTAGGAATAAGAATCACCTCATTCGGATCTCTACAGATCGAGATATCACTAAAATACTGAAGCATGTTCAGACTTTTTCAACTGATCCTCTCACTTTGACTCAATCCATCTTTTCCAAACTAATCTCAAAAGCGATAAATTTCCATGGAGAGGTAAAGAAAAGTCTTAGGAATCCCACGTTCAAAAATCAGATCAATCAGAGGTTGGACGGAAAAGTTATAAGCAAAAGAGTGGAGAGAGGTCGGGTCAGAGGGGAAAACATGACAATAGGCAACTAGTCGAAGACTATTAGTCGACTAATGCAAGTAAAAACATGACGATTAGTTGACTAATCCTATAATGATCGACTAGAAACTCTTGGTCTTTCTTCTTCCGACATCCCGACTTCCACAATTCATATATTTTGACTTAGAACTTCAAATTTTACAAACTTGGTATCACTAGAAAGCTAAAAGAAAGCTCTACAACTTCTATGAAGGACTTAAAAACAATTTCGGTCTCTAAAAAGGTCAAAAGTCCACGAAAAAGTGACTATCCGATAATTTCATCCTAAACAGCATCATAACTTCTAAAAATCATAACTTTCTACTCCATTGTCCAAAATTTTCGTACTTTATATCAATGGAAAGATAAAAAGATAATCTACAACTTTTATGAAGAACTTAAAAGCAATTTATGCCTCTGTAGGGGTTAAAATTCCAATCAAAGCGGCTGTCTCAAAAGTTCAGCCTAAACAACATCCAAACTTTATATAATCATAACTTCCAGCTCTGATATCGAAAAATGTCATACTTTATAGAGTTAGAAAGCTGGAAAGATAAGCTACAACTTTTATTAAGATAATTTTATCTAATTCCACCTAGATCAACCTAGAAAATTTATGCAAGTTCAGATCAAAATTTCAACTCTCTCATACTATTCATTCCCAAAATTTTCAGACTTCAAAGTTTCAAAAACAAAAACAAAATTCCAACTTTTTATTCTAGTCATTTCCACTCCATTTCTACCAACTTATTTATCATAAATTTCATTGTACCCTTAAACATACAATTTTACTCAAAAATCTCATAATCATCAAAAATCAAAATTTATTATTCACTCTTCATCAACTTACTACATTCACTACCTTAATCTTGTATATCATTTTAAATTCAAGAATTTTCCTTTTCTTTACACATGAATAAATCACCACCAATTCCTCATTTAATTTCATTTAATAATTCTAACTTTCAAGAAAAGTTCAGGGTCCAACAGTTCATGAGTGAGGGCAGAGGAGACAGTACATGCTCAAAGTGTGGCCTTTGGTTCGGGCAGAGTTTTGGGTAGAACTAGTAGTAAAGGTGGTGGTAGAGGAGTTAGACGTGAACCAACAGTGAGTACGGATAGTGATGGGACATCCTTATCTCAAGGTCAAACTCAAACAAGGATATATCATATGACAAGGGAGGAGGCACTTAGAGCCAACGATGTCATTTCTGGTATGATTTCATTGTCTTATATTAAAACTTATGCGTTAATAGATTTAGGATTTACGCATTCTTATTTTTTTAAAAAAGTTTATATCTAGAGTTCCAAAGGAGGTTGGTCCATAAGGATAGGACCTAAGAGTGATGTTACCAATAGAAGACTGCGTGGTAGTAAATAGTGTAAGGAGGGGAATTCCAATGAGGATTGGTGGAATAGAGTTATTAACTGAACTTTGAGGGTGATTGGGATAGATGTATACCTTTGATGAAGCTTACGAATATCAATAGTTATCACTCTAGCATCGGTATGACACTATTTGAGGCATTATATATCAGACGGTGTAGAAATCGGATATATTGGGATATAAAGGGTGTTAAATTATTAGAGGGACTAGTTCAATAGACAATAGAGAAAATAAAGGTAGTAAAGCAATGCTTGAAGGCAGCTCAGGATCGACAAAAGAAATATGTGATCAACATCGTTAGGAGATAGAGTACAATGTTGGAGATATGGTATTTCTTCAAGTATCACCTTGGAGAGGAATTCAGAGGTTTAGTAGGAGGGGGAAGTTGAGTCTGAGATATATCAGATGATATGAAATTGTACAATTTGTGGGGTCGTTAGCTTACAGATTAGCATTACCACGAGAGTTATCACAGATTCATAATGTGTTCCATAAGTCAATATTGAGATAGTGCTGATCGGATCCTAGTCATGTTATATTGAGGCCTGAGATTGAAGTTACAAGTTACATGACTTATAAAGAGGAGCCAGTGGAGATATTGGAAGACAAATTAGGAAATTAAGAAAACAGGAGATTCCGATGGTGCGAGTTTTGTGGAGTCATCATCGTTCTCCAAGAGAGGCAACTTTGGAGGTAGAGGATTAAGTTCGACGTCAATATCCTTGTTTGTTTGGATCCTCATGTGCATAACATAATTTTGAGGATGAAATTCTTTTAAGAGAAGAAGATCTGCAAAGCCCACCCAATAAATTAAAAACTTACCCAATAGCCCAGCCCAACCTATAAACCATTAAGTTGTATAAAAACACAGATATGGAAATGCCTTAAACACTAATGAAAACACCATCTTCTTCTTCATTTTCTCTTCATTCCCATCTGGTAAGTGTGTTTAAAAAACACATTCTTTCATCTGCATGTAACACTTTCCTCATAGATTTCCCTCGTCGTGTTTGTTTTGCAAAAAAATTGGAGGGAGTTGTGGAGGTTAACAACCCCCTAGTGCTTTACACTTAGGTAAAATTCTAACAGCTATATTGTGTCATTTTTTATGATTTCGATCTTCTTATAGTAGTTTATCGTTGATTTGTATGTTGTGGTTGTTTAGGACAATATTTGAAATTGCATGAAGGGATAAAAGTGGAAAAAATGATGCTCAAAATAATGAAAGAAGAGAAGAAGAGGAGCACGTTAAGGCAATGACATCTTTTGAAAATTTAGGTTGTTTGTAGGAATAAAATAGGAAATGTGAAAAGTGAAGGGTAAATATAGAATTTACTTGTATGAAGGCAAAATATGACTTTTAATTAGTTAAGGATATTTTTGTAATTATGGGTTGATAACGATACTATTTTTATAATTAGGAATAAATTAGAGGAGAGAATAATGTTGGATTATTAAGATTAATTGGGCTAGAAATTTTTCGTAAATTAGTCTATTAAAATTTTGTAAATTATAAGTCTAAAACTTCGATTAATGAGTAATTAAGATTATCAATTAGTTGAATCCGAAATCAAGGTAAGGATAACTTTAACTTTACTCTTAAAATTAAGTACTTTTTTGTTATGAATAAATTATATTTTGAATTAGTCATTAATTTAATTAGTGATTAATAATTACATACATGATTATATTTACTTTATCAAATAATTAATGTAGTATAAGGCATTTCATTGTTATATTTTGTTACATTTTTCGAGGTGTATTATTTGTTAAGTTGACGAGAAATGTGCTAATTAAATAGAGACTGGTGGATAATAAGTTGTGAATAATTGGTACAAATCGAGAATCGGTAGCTTGCCTAGAATATGCTACATTCGATGGTCTTAGATGGATAGATTGTGTCGATATGAGTACGGTGGTGGCTAGGTATCTATTCGTGGAGTAGATATCGAGGCATCCTAAGTCTCGGGATGTCTTGTTGCGATAACTAGGTATCAGAGTAGTACTGGAAAATCCTGAGTCTTGAAGATATCCTGTGTCGATGACTAGATACTAGAGAAGTATCAGGATAATAAGAGAGATTGAGAAATTGAGGTATCCTGTGTCGATATTTATACATTTAATTACATTTCCACTTAATTAGAGTTTACGATAAGTTGAGATGAGTCGGCAGACTATTGGATATAAGCCTATTAGGTTATTGGATATAAGCCTATTAGGTTAAATTGGGCCAGGCAACTTAGTTAAATATTGGGATAAAGCATAAATGATAATTATAATTACTATTTTTGTAAATCATAATTTGATAAAATGTTTCAGATGTTTATTAACTGTTTGGATAAGATTGAGTGTTGTTGTGTTTATAAGTATTATATGTATGATTTAATTGGTTGATTAAGTCTTATAATTTTTTTTTGTTATTTGATTTCAAAAGTATGGTCAGTTACTCTTACTAAGTAGGCAGCTCACCTTTTACCATTTTATTTTTTTAGGAGATCGCGTGATTGTCAATAACCCTAATGCACAGGACGGACCAAGTGGAGTTTAAATGGGACCAGCAGATTAATTGAGTAAAGTTGTTCGATTATATATATATATATGACAATTTGGGTTGTTGTGTTGTATAGAATATTTTTGTATTTGACAAACAATAATCTCTTTTAGAATTAATGAAAAATTAGATAATTAATGATATGTTTTGGGAACTATTTGGTTAATTGTAGTTTAAAAATTTTACAGCGTCACATATACTTTTGTACTCATTTATAATTATAGCCACTTATCATTCATACATCCTAGCCATCTATGGAAAAGCCAACAAAAACTATTTGTCATCTCATTTCCTAATAATTCATAACTATGCGATATAAACTTTCCCTGATGTTTATAATGACAAATGGAGCAAATGACATTTGATATTTGTTCGCAAGATAGGTGGTATCGATTGTGACTCTATCACCAAAATTTTACAGAGGTCGTTGATTCCTTAATTATATTTCTCCAAAAAACATTCCTTAGCCTTCTTTTGAATATCCATCTTCTAGCCTCAATTATCTCAACATGTACATATGATTGAGGCAATCCTTTTGGTAAATATGTCATGTTTACGAAATTTGCTTGTGATTAGCAATGTTTCGTTTCCCCGCAACTTAGAAACCGTTGTTGAAGGTTTAAATCTAAGCTGCCATTTATGCTCCCTAAAATACGTAACTATGCAGACTTCGTAAGCAATTGCTTTCGAAATAGAGAATACGAAGCTTCTTCCCTCGTAAATACCATGTTTGTCCACTGTTTGTCTTGCTTAGCTGATTGGTATTGGTTGGTTTTAGTGCCTCAGAATTCCATTTCTTGTAAGGTCATAAATGGAGCAGTGCAGTATTTACAGAAGGGCACACGAGAAGACACATTCCAGGTGAAGTGGTCATGAGGAAGAACATATGATAATTAATGCTAAAAGGAAGCTGTTGGAGTGATGATACCTGGAGATAAAGGGCATGATAGGTAAACATCTGATGAGCTACTTTTTAATTATTTGACTCAAATAAACTGTTGGACTAAGTGTTAAATAGTTGTTTATTTATTTAGTTATGAGCTGATTGATTCAACTCAATCAACCAATTTTTTTAAAATTTTTTAAGTATAAAGTTTAAGGCTAGTTGCTTATCTAATGATATGAAGTTTGGAAAAATATAATAAAAGAATTAATTAAACATTTTAATCTTTATTTAATTTTATAATATTAGTTTACATTTAAAAATACTATAATATTAAATTTTTTAATATAAAAAATTACATCGAGTTAATATTTTTTGTATATAACTACTGTATATCGTATCTGTGTCATAATGTAATTATAAATATTTTTAATTTATTAAATTATAAAATTTATACATATTATATAAAAATATTAATATGATATAATTCGCTGCATCATTTATATTAATAGAGAATTTAACGTTAGACTATTATTATTATTATTATTATTATAAATTTAATTTTTGTAAAATTAAATATTTAAAATCTAAATTTTTATAAGAATATTCAACGAAATACTAAGAAATATACTATTCATATCCTTATAAATTTTTTAATTCATATTCTTATAAGTTATTTTACATATCAATAATTAATATTAAATAAATAATTTTATCAAATATTTTTAATTAATAACTGATATTATCTATTTATCAAATCAGCCGATATAATTTACCATAAACTGATACCTAATGCAGACTGCTCGCCAAACAGGGCAAACGGTGCTATACATCATCTGAGCTTTTATGACTATTCAGTAACAAGCAATGTTCGATCTCTCTGCCACAATAACCCCGCCGTTTGGATACTAGGAAAATTCTCCGAGAGTAGGGAGCTATCAACAATGGGGCAGCATGAGAAAATAAAACCTCCATTAAAACCTTCTGGTGAACAGGATCTGTAGCATCCATTGTCTGAAAGCAACTTCTGTTTCTCCACCCTAGCTTCAAGTTGTACTGCAGTGGAAGAAGGGTACTAAAGGTTATACGAAACAATCACAAACCTGTTCCTCTAACCGAGGTTTTCGCACTAGTTGATTGGTTTCGTTCGTCGAGGCCAATAACTTACAACTAATTACACAATACTGTACGAGTTCTCGTGAAGAAACCAATACGATGTAATTAATTCTGTGCATTTAATATAATATAATCACGTACAAAAGGGTTTAAAGAAAACAGTGCCCTACAATTCTTTTCTCGTTTTGTTTGCACTTCTTGCTCGTCTTCATCTTCCCCCTTCGATTTTCTTTCTCCTATACTGTTTCGCTACTTGCCAAGCTTGTAAATCAATTAGTCGTGGATCAACTTCCGAGTACAGTGATATGTTTACTCACTGCTTGAACACTTTTTTCTCACTCTATGAATGGTGGATGAGGATCCTATATCATTTAGCTGTTGAAAGCATGAGAAGGAACCTGGAGAATGATAATTGTCAACTTCCAGGTGAATGTATCATGATGTCCTGAATTTGTTTGACAGTTCTTTGATTATTGTCTTCTCTGGGCAAAAGCAATTTTATGTTCCTACTTCTGTATTGCTTTGAGCATTGGCAGGTCTCAAGTCGATACTGTGTACTTGGCAGGAATCAAAATCATCCCACATCATTTCAAGGGAACTTTCAGTAATTCCTGCATTGCTCAGGTAGTTCCACTAACATTTAGTGAGAAGGTAGACATGAACAGTTGATATGTTTAACTTTTAAAAGATTAGGTCACAGATTCTAATAAAGGAGTTCATAAATCATTGCTCCATGTAACTTGGTTAGGAAGAGTGATTATAATAATAATACTACTTGCAAAGTTGCAATGGAAAAATTAGGCTAATAGCATAGAAATGCAATTTGGATCAAATTTATTGTCACCATTGTGATTCATTCAAATTTAACTTATTTGAAAATTTTATAATTAATTTTTAATATTATACCTAGGGTTTGTAATAGGCCACGCCGGGTGTAAGCATATCAATTTTAATTTTTTATTTTTAAAAATTTAAAATGATAACATTTGAATAAAAATTTTAAATTTTAAACTCTATCAAATTGGATAATTTGAATCTAACTCAAAACTCAAAATTAAAAAAAAGTTCAAACTCGACTCAAACTTTAGCCAACTTTAGTCATGTCCATTAACTTTGGCCCAGTCTAGTTAGATTTTTTTTTACCACCTCTAATTATAAAATTTTAAAACCTTTTTCTGTTTTATAATAGTAAATGACACACAGCAAATGTAATTTGTAATTAGTATTTAATGAGTGATCTTTTATAGTTTTACTCATTCTAAAAATATTATCATTTAAAAATAATTTAATTAAAATTCAAAAAATAATTTAATTATAAATTTTATTAAATGTTTTACTAATTATTTATATCATATAAATTATTGAATACATAACAGAATGTATATAATTGTCTTACTCTATTTTTAATAATAACTTATGTTAACATAATTAAATAAAAATGTAAGGAAAAGTAACTCTGTAGATCTTTAATGTTATAAAGTACTTTTTAAGTAATTTAGATAGAAATTATATTTCTTAAAATGAGTAGATTTACAAATATATATATATTTTTAATAATTAAGATCTCTAACGTATATTATGAAAAAAAACAGAAAAGAAATCAAATCCAAAATAGGCCCAAACCCATTTAGGATCCGAAAATTGACGACCGAAACGAGTAAGTAGTCGGGTGGGTTTCCTTTGTTCAGTTCACCTCTAAGAACTTTGACAGTTGACAGTTGACAGTTGAAGTTTGGTAAAGGGTTTGTGTTTGGTCTTGTTGGCTTAGACTAATTGCTTGCTTGTGTAATGATAACTCTGGAGTCAGTCTTTGTACTTGTAGAGCACACTGAGGATTTGTGGTGGGTGAAATAGGTTAAGTAGGTTACGGTTGGAAATGGACGGAGAGGAGCTGACGGAGCAGGAAACTGCTGTCTATGATCGTCAGATCAGGGTCTGGGGTGCTGATGCCCAAAGAAGGTAACCTTTTCCATTTCTTTTAATTCTTTGCTACATTTTCTAATTTTTCATTTTTTTCTCAATGTTTTAGACTGAGCAAATCTCACGTATTAGCGTGCGGAATGGAAGGGACGGTTGCGGAGGTGTGTCTTCGATTCTTGGAAGTTGGAAAATTGGAGTAGCTTCTATTAATCAGATTATCTATGAACTGAAGGTTATTTTCGTTTCTCTTTTTTTTTAATCATTTGGTTAGTTTTGCAAGAACATTGTATTGGCTGGAGTTGGCTGTTTGACACTACTGGATGTCCGGGCTGTGACCGAAGAAGCATTGAGTTCGAACTTTTTGATTCCACCTGATGAGAGTTTGTATTCTGGGAAATCTTTAGCTGAGCTTTGTTGTGATTCATTAAAGGAACTCAACCCCATGGTCCGTGTTTCAGTGGAAAAAGGTTTGGCTGTTCAATGTCTTGTCTTTCAAATGTTCTTTAGTTGTGATAGCAGTAACGTTTTGAGATGGTATTGTTATTGGATTTGCTCATGATTGCTAATTTTGTGCACTCTGCGCCTTCTTATGTAAATTATCTTATCTTTGTAAACTACAGGCGAATTGTTAAGCTTTGGTGGTGAATTCTTTGATAAGTTTGATGTTGTTGTTGTTGCTGGCTGCCCTCTTCCAACCAAAGTGTGTCACACTCTTTTTAGTAGTTATATCTATTTGCCACTTTGTCAGTAGTTCTCATTGTCTTTTGTGAACGTCTAATGCAGAAATTGATCAATGAGAAATGTCGGAAGTTATCAAAGCGTGTAGCATTTTATGCTGTTGAATGCAGAGATTTTTGCGGTGAAATCTTTGTTGATTTACAGAAATATAAGTACGTGAAGGTGAATACAGTGTGTCCTCACAGTTCATTAGGATTTTATTTAATTGTTGGTGCATATATCTTGTCATCAAATTTTAGTTCTCGACATGAGGTTGTTCTTTTATCTTTGCATCTATGCTTTATTGTTGTAATGACTTTTCATTAGTAGGATGGGTTGTTGACTCGCTACCCTTTGTTGTATGTAACAGTCATCAGAGAGATTTCGAAATCATTAAATACCTAACTAAAATTTCTAGCTTTGAATTTATCGACTTCTCCAAAACTTGTGCAACCAATGCCATAGCTTTTGAGAATCTCCAAAAATAATCTTTTGTTCACGTAGGCAGTAATTTTTCTGCCTGTCTTTTGTCACTGACAGAAAAAACTAGATGGAACAATGAAATGTGAAGTACAATTTCCAAGTTTTCAGGTATCACTGAGGTTTTTAAGCTGTCTCTCAAGTTGATCTATGCAGTGCAAACTCAGAATGCATCCTGATTTGACTCACTTGCAGGAGGCAATTTCAGTACCCTGGTTAACACTTCCAAGGAAAGTGTCAAAGCTGTACTTTGCAATGAGAGGTGCAATCCTTTATTCAGTAATTAATGCTTTAAGAATCCATCTCCACCACCCTAAAGTGAAAAAGAGGGGAAAACCGAAAAGAAGGGAAAATTATATTATGAAGGAAATAGAGGGAGAAGGCTTCTCAGACTGGTTTTGAAGGAGGGGTTTGTGAAAAATAGCAATAATTGTGAAACAGGGACTTGATTTTTGTTGATAGTGGTTTTCAATTCCTATTGACAATAAAGATATGAATTCATGTTGGTTATCTTCTTGCAGTGATAGAAAAGTTTGAAGAGATTGTGGGACGTAAACCTGGAGAAACTTGTATTCAGGATCTTCCAGCTGTTCTGAGGATAAAAAAGGAATTGTGTAAGGCACAGGTATTCTATCAACTTTGAGTTTGTTAAATTTTTTATGGTTACTTGGTGCACAACCTCACCCTAGCATTATCTATAACATTCAGTCAGTGAGTGAATCACATGTTCCAGATGCCGTTCTGGAAAGACTGTTGACGGGTGCAAGAGAATTTCCTCCGGTTTGTGCCATTATCGGGGGAATCCTCGGACAGGTAGCTTCTCTAGTTATTTTGTTACGCTTTTTGATATTGTTACATGATGTGCTTGAAATGATTCCTTGGAAGGTCATCAAAGCAATATCAGGACAGGTAACTTCTCTAATAATCTTGCCTTTTGGTATTGTTATGTGATGTGCTTGAAATGAATCCTTAGGAGGTCATCAAGGCAATATCGGGAAAAGGAGATCCCCTCAAGAATTTCTTCTTTTTTGATGCTATGGAAGGGAAAGGTATAATTGAGGACATAGCCAACTCTGACCCAGAAAACTGAGCAGTTTGTTCAGGGAGCTCTTGTTAGATAGATGCTATCATGGCTATCATTTTCAGATCTGCCGTGGGAGATAACAGAACGAAGCAGATAGGTTTTCTTTGTGTATCGATATCCAATCTAAATTTGAATTATAGGAAAATCGTGGCTTATTTTTGGACAGTTTGAGCAAGAATTTGCTCTCAAATTTTTTATTTTTGACATTTCAGGACTCTGTATCCTATAATCTAAGAAATAGTTCATTGTATTATTGATTGGATGCAAATATTCCAACAACCCGTTTGTTATTGATGGGAAAAGGATGCATTTCCAGAACACAAATAGACTGTATGCTAACTTTTTAAGATGACCCACTAAGAGTAAGCTTTAAAAAAAACACGATTCAGACAGCTTTACGAATTCAGTTCAAAGTTAAGCATATGCTTTTCTTTGAGAAGATATGATAATTCATGAATCATCGAAGGTTTTAGTGTTGGACTTCATGGAATATGATGCGTTTGTAATCTGAAATGAGGTAGAAACTATGTAGAAATCGGAAACTTTGTGGATGTTGGATGTTAGGGTTT
>JANIJH010027580.1:0-11307 GCA_024520975.1 Erythroxylum areolatum | reverse complement strand
TCATCGGCAGTCATGAAGGAAAGCTGCCTGACCTGACACCACACTATATACACAACTTTAATAAAGAATAATTGATGATGGCCAGGGTCCTGTCTGCATGCTATTCGTGGCGAAAAAGATTGATAAAAAATTTGTATCTTTTTTCTTTAAAAAATTCAAATAAGTAAATAATATTTAATATTGATGCATATAATTGTTTTTTGTGAATTTAATATATTTACCATTATTAAAGAACATTTTAAAATTCATGCGCGTTACGTTTAAGATAATCTATTTACAAAATCAAAATAAATTCACAAATATAGAATATTGTTAATTATTATTAAATTTAAATAATTAAAATAGATTGATATATTTAGTAATTTTAAATATATAAGTAAAACCGTATGTAAAATTAATTTATTAATAAATATGAAATGTAAAAGTAAATTAACATATATCAAAATATTTTTAATTTTGAATATTTTATTTTTTTTGGAAAAGTAGAATATTCCATTGTTTAAAACATGTATACTTGGTATCTTATGATGATATAGCCTATTATTTATTACAAGTTAACATATGTTCTAAATTTTAATTACAATATAAGAATTATTTTTAGTACATATTTATAAAATAGTTATAATATGTATTTATAAAATTATGTACTTATGATAAGGTTAATATAACATTTCATCAAAATTTGCAAATTAGTAAATATAACTAAAATGATAAGAGCATTTAATTGAAATTTGTTACTTACACTTCAAACTTAGATTAGAATATAAATGTAAATAACTATACTTAATATTTGATTATAATTCTATAATAAAATAAGAATAATTATAAAAATTTCATTCACAATATATATATATATATTTTTTAAAACTAAGTATATTTAAGTGTTTCAATTTTCTTTAAAAAGTATATTTATTAACATAAAATTTATTTCTTTTCATATTTATTACTAATCATATATATTTTTAATAATAATTGAGAATGAACAATTATAAATGAAATATAAAATATTATATACTTGTATCGATGAAATAAAAATTACATATAATATAATTAATTTTATTAATAAAATAAAATACATTATATCAAAATAAAATAAAATTTGCGATGCATCGAGCTTAGTTTTACTCATTTGCATTTGGTACTTCGAACTTTCTATTATTTCTAAATTGAATTTCCATCACAGAATGGCTTGACTAATATGTTCATTTCCATAATTATTTTCCTCTTCTTTCTTCCTTATGCGTTCAATTTTGACTGATAGTTATGTCATTCCGAGTTCCCTTTCATCTTTATTGAAACTTTATCTTTTAAAAAAGCTTTGCACTCATTGTTCTCGTTTTGGAAAAGCAGATAATACTTTCCCGACGTAGAAACATCTTTCCTTTCAGATAAACAAAAGATCAGATAGAGCATGCACCTCAGCCTCTTGTCATTATCAAGCTAACAATGATTGAAAACTTAATTCAGTCAGTTAATGATAAAAATTTTGAATAGTTTAATATCTTAATTTAATTTTTTAACTTTTTGATTCAATTTATTTCAATAATTCTTAATTATTAAAAATTGATTAATTTATAATTAATCAATCAATTTTTATTAATTAATAAATTTTTATAAATTAAAATAAATCAATTAATTTTATTTAATAATATCTTTTTAAAATCAAACTTCAAATTTTTTTATAGATAAAAATAATCTCCTTTAATCATATTTTAAATTCTTTAATTTTATTTAATCTTTAGCTGATTTTACGATGACCTATTACCCGTTGAATCTTTTAAACTTTAAACATCTTATCTTATCGGTTTAACTTCCGGCTTAGTTTTAAAACGTTGCATGCTGCATCAATTTATACAAATACAATATGTCTACTAAGTACAAATAATGAATATCCTCAAATAAATGACTTGGGTCACATTTTTCTAAAGGCAAAAATATGAATGTATATGATGGAAAGGTCAATAGTTTTTGTTGGGTACTGATTTAGTAAGAACATTTTTCCAAAATATTACACACAATCCATTATTAAAAATAGCCTTTAAATTGACTAAAACATCATAAGAGTTTGATTCGCTAACACATATTTTTTTGTGACCACCGTTAATAACAATCAAAATAATCTTGAAATTGTATGGAAAATATATGTTAAGACCACCTGGTAATGCCAACTTCCCGAATTATCAAGTGTGTTTTTGAAAATCTCATAGACGAAAAATAGAATTGTATTAAAGAGGCATTTGATTATTCTAGAATTGATTCTTGTCACTCACTTATAATTATTGTTGAGAAAATCGATCGGGGTGGAGCATGTTTGTAGTTAAATAGAACTAAAAGGAATAATAATGAAGAAATAAACACATAGATTTTACGTTGAAAACTCTAAAGTAAATTAGAGTAAAAATCAAAGGTAAGAAGAAGAAATTTCACAATGAAAATTTAGGAGTTACAACCTCTCTAAAGAAGGAAAAACACTCTCTAAACTTTTGTGAGGATTTAGCTAAAGAAGGAGAGATTTTCTGGGATGGATTTAAAACTCATACGGGAAGGCCTATTTATAACCCTCCCACACTTGTATAGTCAACTGTGGACAAATTGTCACAGTCTTCTTCTTTTTTCATTTGCATGTGGATGAGCACAAATTTTCTTCCTTCCCTTGTTGGCTTTGGGAAGTCGACAATAACAATCTTTCACTTGAAGATTTGATTGAAAATCAATCCGATCTTCGTACGATTCTTTCTTCCTTGCCATTTCCATATTGCTCATATCTCCATCAAGCCGCAAGAGGATCGACACCAAATAAATTCGTTATCATTGATTACCTTTTTCATGAAATCTGCTAAGTTATCTTTGGTATGAAATTTATACATATCTATAACTCCTTCGAATTGTTCACGAACAAAGTGATATTGTACTCGTATGTGTTTGGTTTTTGAATGAAATGTTGGATTCCTTGCAAGATGCAAGGCACTCTGATTGTCACAAAACAAAGAAATTTTCTTTTATTTGTGTTTGAGTTCTTCCAAGAGCATTTTCAACCATACTGCTTCTTTACTGACTTGTGTAGCTACTACATATTCTGCTTCTATTGTCAACATTAGCAATAATTGATTGTCGTTTTGAAACCTAGCTTACAACTCTACCAACAAGTTTAAATATATAGTCTGTAGTAGATTTGCTTTTATCAAGATCACTTGCATACTCTAAATCAACATCTATACTAACAATAAAGTTCGATCCTCCATGATATAATGCAGCATTTGAGGTTTCTGTAATGTATCGTAGGATCCTCTTTACAAAATTCCAATGCTCTCTACCAAGATTCGCTATGTATCGACTAACCACTCTCACTGCATGTGCAATGTCTAGTCTTATACAATTCATAGTTAACATTAAACTTCCCACTGCTAATGCATACGGTATTTGAGATATCTCCATCCTCTCTTCTTCATTACTAGGACTCATTCTAGAGGATAACTTGAAATTAACAGGAAGTGGGGTAGAAATTGGGTTACAATCTTACATGTTTAAGCGTCATAAGATCTTTTTAGATAATTCTTCTTAGAAAGCCAAATCTTCCTGTTACTTCTATCTTGATGAATTTGCATCCCTAAAATCTTATTTGTAGTCCCAAGTCCTTCAAAATTTTCTGGTTGGAGCATATACATTTCTTCTTCAAAATCTATATGAAATCATTTAACTGTTCAATATGTAAGTCAATTGTAGCACGTATTGCCAAGACTACTCGGACTGTAGTAAGTAGAAAATAGGAGAAAATATTTTATTGAAATCAATCCTTTCCTTTTGAGCATATACTTTTATCACCAATCTTGCACGATATCTCTCCATTTGATCTTCACCATTTTCTTAATCTTAAAAACCCATTTATTTCCATTAGGATTTCTTCCATGTGGTAGTGGCACGAGCTCCTAACTCTTATTCTTATGAAGAGCTTCAATTTCTTCCTGCATTGGTGCCATTCATTGAGATGCATTTAAACTATTCATTGTCTCTTAGAAAGTTGATGGCTCATCATCCTTAGTTAAAAGATAGTATGAAATATTGCCCTCCATAATATAGTCTACATGCTAATTGAGTTGCTTTTTTGGGTGATTTGATCAATGAGTCTCTGGGACTTTAGACTCTATTGGTTCTCAAACCTCGTGCTCTAGTGTTGCTTTAGAAGAATTTGTTCGGAATTCCTTTTCCATTTGAACAACATTAGTCTTTGAATCTTCCTTCGATGTGTTATCATCTTCTCCATTTTTTTGTAACTCATCTACAAAGATTCAATTTATGTTGATGATAACCTTATAGGCAGTGGGATCTCACAGGGAATACCCCTTCACTCCATCAGCATATCCCAAGAATAAGCATTTTTTGAATTTTAGATCCAACTTCATAGTTTCTTGAGGATTGTACACCATATACATAACAATTCCCAGTATATAGAGGTTTAAATAATCAACTAGCTTACTAGCCCACATCTCCATCGGCGTCTTCAACTCAGTTGCAATTTATGGGGCCCAATTTACCACATAATAAGTGGTGCTTACTGCTTTTGCCCATAAAGTCTTGTCTAAGCTTGCAATTCCTAACATAGCTTTGGTTCTCTCTAACAAAGTTATGTTCATCCACTCAGTCACTCTATTCTACTAAAGAGTGTATGCCATTGTGAATTACCTTCTTGTTTGCAAAATTGATCAAATTTATTGTCAGTGTATTCTCCTCCGTTATTTGTCCTCAAACATTTGATCTTCTTTTTAGATTCAAATTCCACTTGCACTTTGTAAACTTTGAAGATTGGAAACACATCTACCTTCCTCTTGATTGGATACACCTAACATCTCTTGGAATGATCATCAATGAAGGACACAAAGTACTTTGCTCCTCCTAGGGGCAGAACTAGTTCTTGCCATATATCATAGTGAACCAATTATAGAACCAATTTGCTCCCATAATTTGATATGTTGAACTTCAACCAATGCTGCTTGCTTATAACACAATGCTTACAGAAAGGCGGAGATACCTTTGCGAGCTCTGGAAATGGCTTTTGCTTAGAAAAAATCTTTATTCTCTATTTAGACATATATCCAATTTTCTGATGCCACATCATTGTTGATCTTTCACTTGAACTACTTGAGACAACTGATGCTTAAGCTTCTTGCAAAGTCACTCCCTTTACCATGTATAAATTTGTAGATATCTTCTCTCCCTTCACAAGACAAGTGCTCCTTTTATTATTTTAATGATTTCATTCTCACCATTGATCTTGTACCCAAGATCATCTAGTTGTCTTAATGACAATAGGTTCTTCTTCAGGCCCTTTATATGTTGCACTTCTTGAATAGTACGAACTATACCATCATACATCTTCAGCTTGATAATTCTAATGTTAATGATCTTTAAGGCATGATTATTGCAATTGTGCATAGATCCTCCAGAGATAGGTTCAAAATGATAGAAACCATTCTCTTCAAGAGGTCATGTGAAATGTAACTCCTGAGTCAAAAAGTCATACTTCAATAAATATTTTCCTGCCTTCATTAGTTTTTGTTGTTTCATAATATAGAGCTAGCATCTCCATCATTAGAACAACTTGCCACGTTTCCTTGAGGATGGGAATTTTTCTTTAAATTCTAACAATCTTTGTTTAGGTGATCTTTCTTACCACAATTGTAGCATTTTAAATTTATCTTACTTCTTGATTTTGAAATACCATGATTTTGGCTTACAGTTTGACCTTGTTCTGTTGATCTCGCTCTCATCACCATTAAGGCCTCCATATGTTGTGAACTTGCTTGCTTGTCTTCCTTGTTTTTGCATCGATTTCCTCTTCTAGGATAATAGTTACGATATCATTGAAGACTAGTGCATTCGTAAGGATATTGTTTGTTAAGTTGATGATAAGTTGATCATACGAATTAGGTAAACTTTAAAGTAGAAGCTCAGCATGTTCATTTGGCTCTATTTTACAGCCCAACGAAGTGAGTTGAGAAAATAAAGTATTCAAGGTATTGATATGCTCTGTCACCGAAGTGGATTCTGCCATATGAAAAGTATAGAGTTTCCTCTTATAGAAAATTTTGTTGTATAGTGATTGAGCCTCGTATAATTTTATGAGATGATCCCAAACCTCTTTTATCGTCTTTTTCTCTTCTATGCTTGACAACACCCCATTTGCTAATGCCAGATGAAGATTTGTAATAACATTTTCATCTATCTCATTCCACTTATTATTATCTGTTAATGTTGTTAGCCTTCGTTGATGATCGCTAAATAGTTATCTTTTCTCAAGATAACCTTCATTTGTAATTTCCATAATGAGAAATTACTCCTGTTGAACTTTTTAATCTCAATCTCAATCTCAAATTACGTGAAAAGTACTCATATGTATGAATTGTATTATATATGTGAATAATATCATATTCGTATGTATGAATAGTATCGCACAAGTGAATAGTACTATATACGTGAATAATATCTAGCTAAAGTTTAGCTACAATGACTACACATAGTTTAATTAAAAAATAAATGCATGAATAGTTGTCACCTTTCATGGTTAATGCTTTACTATTCACCAACTTTTACTGTGCTCACCAGAACTCTAAACAAATAACGATAAAAAAATTCATCGTAGTTTTCTCACTAAGCTCTGATACCACTTATTGAGAAAATTGACTGGATCAGAGCAAGTTTGCAGCTAAATAAGACTGAAAGGCATAGTAATGAAGAAATAAACACACAGATTTTACGTGAAAAACCTCCAAACAAATTAAGGTAAAAACCATTAGCAAGAAGAAGAAATTTCACTATGAAAATTTAGGAGTTACAACCTCTCTCTATTTTACAAGGAGAAACACTAACTTTTTCAAAAATGGGAGAAACACTTCTAAACTTTTGTGGGGATGTAGCTAAAGAAGAGGAGATATTTTGGGACGGATTAAAACTAATATGGGAAGGCCTTTTTATAGCCCTCGCAAACGTGTATAGCCAAATGTAGATAGCTGGTTGGCTTCATTTTTCTTCTTCTTTTTGCATGTGCATGTGGACATGCATAATTTTTCTTCCTTCCTTTGTTGACTTTGGAAGTCAGGAATAACAATTACAAGCCTATATATATGTATATATATTAATATCTATATATCTGTTGCACAAGATAAGGAAGGAAAGATTACTATTTTATCTCCAGTAATACTAAAAAAGATCTCAATGTATCAATTAGCTGGAGTTTCCTTTATCTAATGAACTACCATTTCTGTAGAATTTGTTTCTCTTTAGAGGTCTTTGTTGCTAACCATATTTCCTTTGATAATTTTGTAAGTATGATCATCCTTATCATTCCACGAGCACCATCTGTGAGTATGATCATCCTTATCACTCCATGATTTGTCTTTATCACTCCACAAACTCTTAGTATTGGTGTTAAGATGAGGTTGTAGGTTGTTAATATCCCTCCACAAACTGAGCCAGGATTGGAGGCATAATTTGATATGAAAATATGCAAGGACAGCCTTTGACACAGATTTAGTAAATATATCAAAAATTTGTTCATCAGATCAGCCCACTTTTAATTTTTCCAAACCACCCACCTAATGCTAAATACGTTGGAAGTGGGTTCATATTACAATCCATTGCTATTTTTGAAATTTTTAGTCCTAAAATTGCCCTATTGGGCCCTCTTTTGATTTCTTCTCTTAACAATGCCTTTTCGGCTATGGATATCTATAACCCTAAAGATGCTCAACATTTTCCCTCTAATGCTACCGTTGAATGGTTACCTGACACTGATGCTACTACTTACATGACACCCGACCCTCATCTTGTAGACTTTTTAACTCCGTATAATGGCCCCAACTAAGTTGTTGTTGGTAATGGTAACACTCTTCCTATTTCCTCTACTAGTCTTGTTACATTCCTTACACAAATTCATCCACTACGTCTTCTTAATGTTTTAGTAGTTCCATATCTCACTACAAATATGTTATCTGTTGCTAAATTTGTTACTGATAATTCATGTCTCATTGAATTTAATTCTTTTGGTTACGTTGTAAAGGACCTTCAAACCAAGATACAACTCCTCACGGTTTCCATTCACAATAATATTTATCTAATAAAGATTATACTACACTTCCACAATCCTGTTGCTTACACAGTCACTCTGGTTTTATTCAGTCTTTGACATCAATGTCTTGGTCATTTGTATGGTTCTATGCTTTCTAAATTATCTAGTTCTTTAAGTATTAGTTCAAATGTCATAACTCCTTGTGCTTCTTATTTTTTTTAAAAAAGTGTTTGTCTTCCCTTTTTACATTCTTCTTGTCTTTCTACCACCCCTTTACAACTTATTCACTGTGGTATTTGGGAAACCTCCCCATCTTATTCAATTTTTTGGTTCTCGTTATTTTAGTCTTTTCATTGATGACTTTAGTAGATATAACTGGATTCAATGGTTTCAACTAGTATGAAAAAGAGAAGTAAAGTTTACAGAGATGAGTGTTATTCACAACACTTGCAAGAGTCTTTAACTCTCCTAGTACTCAATGGCAAGTACTCTAGCACACTCTTAAAGTCTTCACTCTAATTCTCACACTCTTTGATATAGAATACAATATGAAATGTGAAAGATGAATTTTCTGTCTATGTTGGTTCTTTGTCTGATGCTTGAGTTGCTTCCTTTATAGGTGAAGAAGAGGATGGCTTTTGGATGTGTTTGCATGTATCAGACAATGAACATGTGCTTCCCACGCAAGTTACTAATCCTTCAGCTTTTGATCTACGTATTATGTCATTTACAGCTGCGTTTTGTTTGAAGAGTCTGACTTATTATAAATGACTGTGAATTAAGTTCAGTAGCTTAAGTAATAAGACAGTGCTTTGATCCATTAGCTTTTGACTTGAATGTATCACGTGTGTTTGACTTTTCCTTGGCTTTTGTTTCTGTCTAAATAGAACATTCGAGAGTATCTCTTCATTCTCTCTTCGACTCCTTCAGACACCAACACACATACATCTTTTGTCTTCAAATTTTTCATCTGTTTTTTTTATTCTGAGTGAAGTTTGGTAGAGTTTAAGTGATTTTCATCACATTATTCCCTCCTAGTCCATCAACCTTCACTCTGATTAAAAAATCTGAGAGTGATTTGTGAATCCGAAACCCTAATTTTTGCCACATCAGTGAGATCGAATGGATCTTCCTTCGGAATCATGTGGCTTCTGTAATTTGTAAGTAGTCCCTGTAAAAAATAAATTTCTTTTGAGTTAATATTTTTGTCCCAAATTTTGAAGGATTTTGCTCACCTTTGATTTTCTCTAGGTTGAAGATAGCCTTGTGCTATTTTATCCCTCACAAAGTGAAGTCGAACATCAACATACTTGGACCTCTCATGCAAGACCGGGTATTTACTCAAGTACAACGCACTTTGACTATCAATGTATATTATTGCTATAGCTAGGTTGGCTTGGATTTCTCTTAGGATGCCTAACAACCATGTTAATTCTTTTACCCCTTCTGTAATTGCATAAAACTCTGATTCTGTAGTTGAGAGTGATACAATTGACATTGTTGCACTTTCCATTTGATTATGTTTCCTGCTAGTGTAAATTAGTATGCAGAGATTGATTTTCTTGTGTCTTTATCTGCTGCATAGTCTACATCTACATATCCATGTAGGCCTAGACTATTGATTTTAGCTAGCTTAGCTTTAGTGAAACACAATCCATAGCTTAGGGTTCCAGCAAGGTATCTGAAGACATTCTTCAGTCCTTGTTAGTGCTCAAAGCCAGGATTGGACATGAACTTGCTTAGAATGCTAATAACATGGGTAAGATCAGGTCTGGTACAGATCATTATATACCTGATGCTACTAACTTCAACATCATAGGGATATTTTAACATAGCCTTCTTTTCTTCTTCAGTTTGGGGGCTCTTATCACCAACCATTTGAATATGTGAATTTATAGGAATAGAGGTAGGTTTTGCCAATTCCATTTTGAATTGAGTTAATACCTTTTGGATGTAGCTTTGTTGAGTCAACCATAGTTTTCCTTCCCTCTTATTCCTTATAATTTGCATCCCTAGTAACTTCTGAACTTCACCTAAGTCTTTCATTTCAAAGTGTTTGCTCAGAGTGTTCTTTACTTCAATTATTCTGCCTAGCTCTTTTCCAGCAATAATCAAGTCATCTACATAAACTAATATAAAGATGGCCTCTGGCCCTCCTAAGTTCTTATAGTATAAGCAGTAGTCATAGGCACTTCTTACAAAGTTCATCTCGCTAGCTATTTTATGGAACTTCTTGTTCCACTGTCTAGGTGCTTGCTTTAGGCCATATAGGGACTTCTGAAGCAGGCAAACATAATTAGACTTAACTTTGCCTACAAAACTAACTGGTTATTTCATGTAGATAGTCTCCTCTAGCTTTCCATATAGGAAGGCTGTCTTAATATCCATTTGAGGGAGTTCTCAATCATAGACAATAGCTAACATTAGAATGAGTCTGATTGTCTTAAATTTGACTACTGGTGAGAATATTTCTTTGTAGTCAACTCCTTTTTCTGCCTATACCCCTTAGCTACAAGTCTTGCCTTGTAGATATTTAGTTCAGCTTCTGTTATTCCTTCTTTTAGCTTGAATAACCATCTGTTCTCCATCAATTTGATTTTAGGAGGTCTAGGCACTAAAGTCTAAGTCATATTCTTCATCAGAGAAGAATACTCTTTTCACAAGTCTCCTTCCACCGTTTAGCATCACTTCTAGTCATGGCTTCTTCAAAAGTTTCAGGAGCCTTCCATTCAATACTTTCAGCCACAAGACAAGCATATTCATCGAAGTTCAAGTCAATGTACCTCCTATTAGGGACTCTCTGTCTTGGTTGCCTATCCCTTGTGAGTTGATAGTCTTGTATGCTTACTTGTTCATCAGCTGAAGTTGAGTGTGGGATTTCTTCTTCACCCATACCTTCAATCTCTTCTCTCCTTTGTTCATGATGTGTTGAGCTTTGCATAGCTCCACATTAATAAGTTGTGGTGTGCCACCTTCTTTAGTTTCTGGTGGCATATAGAAATGAACTAATTGGTTCAATGACCCTAAGTTCTCCTAAATTTCCCTTTGATAGTCTGAATTTGAAGAATTTTTGTTCAGCAGAGGGAATTCATCTTCCTTGAAGATGACATCTCTACTTAGGTATATTTTCCAAAATACCTTGAGGGTACTTGATTGACCTATCAGCTAGTTGAAGGGAAATTGTAGTAGGCTTAAGTTCTCCTATATCAAGCTTTTGACATATAGAAAGAGGTAGGAGACTTACA
>JANIJH010027475.1:0-11310 GCA_024520975.1 Erythroxylum areolatum | reverse complement strand
CTCCACAGATCCCGAATTTCGCAAAAGACTGAACCATGTTCAGAAAATTATCCAACTCACTTTGATTAAATTAATCATCCTTGATTTAATCTCATAAAAATATAAATTTCTCCTGAGAATGTAGATAATTGTCTTAGGAATCCAACGCTTCAAAAATCATGTCAATCGGATGTCGGACGGAAAAGATATAAACAAAAGATTGAAATAGGGACATAATAACAAATAAGAATAGAGTCATGTATATATGTATAAATACATATATATATATCCAAATTTTTCAAAAATCATATCTCTTGATCCCAAACTCCAAATTTGACAACTTTGGTATCAATAGAAAGCTTGAGGGAAGCTCTACAAATTCCATGAAGGACAAAAAAAACAATTTGTCCTCTAAGGGAGTCAAAAATCCACTCAAAGTTTCTGTCCTAATCATCCCTTCCTAAACAACTTCCAAACTTTTGTCGATCATAACTCCTAGCCCCGATATCAAAAAATTGCATACTTTATGGAGATAAAAATCTGGGAATATAAGCTACAACTTTCATGTAGACCATTTACTCCAATTCAGACTACATCAATCCGGCGATTTGCCTCAAAGCACAGCATACACAATACTACACTTAAACACATTTTCAAAGTCAAAGTAAAATAACCTTACTTTGACTGACCATAACTTTCACTCCCGATATCAAAAAATATTAAACTTTATGGCGACAGAAAGCTCTCAACAGGAGCTACAAGTTTCTTGAAGATCATTTTCTCAAATTCAGCCTAAATCAAAAAGTCAACTCTCAAGTCAAGCTTTCTATATCCAAAAGTCAACTTTCACAATTCTTTTCAATTTTCTCATTCACTTTAACTTTTCATAATTCATACATATTTATTCAAAAATCCCAAATTTATTCAAAATCCAAATTTATCAAAATCAACAATTCTTTCTTCATCACTTTCCTTTAAGTATAAAATTACATCTATTCCAAAACATAAACACAAAAACACTCATTTCTTTTCAATTATTATTTCTAAATTCTACTTAAAAATCAGGGTCCAACACTTGTCTGCTTCAAGATCCTTCTCTACTTCTTCTTCACAAGAAATTCCTTGAGTATTCTTCTCAAGATTTTCAATCTCAGATCCACTCGGCATGGTTTTTGCAATAAGTTCCTTAGGCACACCTCGAGTTAAGATGGTTGTGTCTCTCCACTTTGTGATGCTAGGCAATTGATAACTACCGTTATCTGACCCATTTGGTTTACCAAGTTTTGGATTTTAGAATTTGTATCCTGCTAAAATTGTAGAGTATTAGTAGCAAGAGACATAACTAAATCTTCCAGAGATGTATCTGAGTTGGTATCAGAGGCTTCTGGTATATGCGAGAATTGTTGTGCATAATATAACTCATCTAGGAAGTAGTCTCACTGGCGATTCCATCCATAACTAAAGTTTGTATGATCACTCCAAACTTAGTTATAGGAATGAGAATATGAGTTATGGGAAAATTTTCCATCAATAAAATTGATAATATCCAGCAGTGACATACTCCCTTCCATGTATCCTTTTTATATACAAACATAAACAAACGTGAAAAGATAATGAAATAAATTTAAAAACAAATTAAAAATATATAAAAATATCAATTAAAATAAAGAACAAAAGCTAACGCACCACACTCCTTGACAACAGTGTCACAATTTAGTAGCATATTGTAATACTATAAAAAATAACCAGACTTAAAACTACAGCTAGTGATGAGTCTAGGTCAATCTTACAGAAAGCGTGTGTAAAGCTTTTGTAATGAAAGCAATCAATGTTTATGTTAGGGGTTTTTTGGTTTTGAATGAAAAAATAAGGTAAAATTAAACTAACGAAGAAAATTAAAGAAAATAATCAACAATGACAAAAGTGATGAATGTGTTAGGAGTCTGGTCATCGGTTCAATCTCAACCTACACACTATTAAACATACTTCATTGAATTGTTATTCTCATACCTTTCCAAACAACTATTAATCGTAAGTCAATAATAAGCTCTGTTAACCACAGTTTTCCCTTAAGTCATGTTTAATTAAAACAAGCTCTTTAATTAAACCTAACTATCAAACAACCTAGAACAAGCTCTTTAGATTTAGTCAGACAGTCATATTATAAGTTAGGAAAATATATTAATCAAGGCAACAACCATATAAGCTCGAGTCATTTAACCAAGGTTACATTATCCCTAATGATTCAACATTATTAGTAACTACTAATGAACCCAAATACAGTGATTACGTATTGTATCGAAGATTCTAGCAATGGGTTTACATAAAAACAATCTAATGAGTACATTCAAATCATTCTTACACAATACCCAACTTAATAAGGATAAAAATAACTTAAATAGCTATGAAAGAGAGAAAGAACAATAAACACAATGTAGATATGCCCAAATGTATTCTTAGGAGTTAATTTCACCTTTGAACTATGTTAGGAAAGCTTAGCCCTCTAAGGGTCTCCAAAATATGCACGTTCTACCCCTCATTTTGCTCCCAAAATGATTTATGGTCTTTTTGTCTTCAAAATGTACTATTTATACTAGAAATTAGGTTTCTAGCCCAGATCGTGAAATTTTAAGGCTATGCACTTTGAGTCAAGCCTGTGAATGTTGTTGTCTGACTATGACTCTTGATTCATGATTGTGAATGTTGATGGACGACCATGAATGATGATGCACGATCGTGGCTTTTGCATTGTATCACGTATTCTTCATTTGACGGTTTTTTCTTGTCCCCTTTTGGCTCTAATCCTTCTCCTTCTTTTTCTTGAAGACAATTGAGTGTGAATCTTAAGAAGATGGCTCAAAGAATGCGCTTTCAATTCACTTTAGCTCTTATGCTTCCAAATTGTACCTAAAACCAAATATGAACCAAAATGAGTTTCTTAAACATTTCATAGCATTAATCACTAAGTGTTATGGAATAAATGTACAATCAATTAAGCACATATCAACCCTCAAAAGAGAATGATAACATGGAAATTATATTTTACTAGTTGATAAATGCTCAATAGATTATATTTTTATTCCCATATTTATTGTATTTTGCTTGTTTATTTAAGAGTTTTATGTTGTTTTTGGTACTTATTTAGTTCATAATATGTTTATAGGCCTTAATTGTCTTCATAGATTAAAGGGAGAGGAATTCAGTAGAAATGAGGGTAGAAATTTGTATAATTGAAGCTATTTTTTAAAGGCATGTCCGTGCTAATAAATTATATATCCGATCGTGTGAAGGACTTTATGAGTCTTTGTACAATCGTGTTTAAGGACATGCCCATGTAAGTGATAAACACAACCTTGTCCATTACTCGAACAAGCTTTTATAACCTTGTATAAACACGATTTTCAAGATTTTGAGGGACACTATCGTACACACGACCATATGGATGATCGTGTTATGTATAAAAACCCTATTTTTGCATTATAAAAGGCAATTATAAAGGGTAATCAAAGGATTTTGAGTTCTAAACATAATTTTGAACCCTAGAATGACAATAAATATTACATCAAAGATCTAATATAGAACACTTTATTATTGAGGTTTCAAGGGATTATATTAAAGAAAAGGAGATTTAGAATGGATTTTGTTCTTTTCAATTCTTCTTTTGAACTTTTGGTTTTGTTTTATATGTTTATGAACTTAGTTTGTTTATGGTACGTATAAATTATAGTGTGTTTTAAGTGATTTCTTAGGTAATAATCATGTGTTAGGAATTAGACTTATGTTCTTATTAGTGTTTTTGTGTGTTTTGGTTGATTTTTTTATTACGGTAAGAATGTGATTTTAATTGTATGATTGAGGGTATGATTAATGTGTTTAATGATGAGTGGAGACCAGAAAATTAGATAAAAGTTGAAGAAGGATTTGGAGTACAAGATTATCAGAAAGCTTGGTGAAGCCTTTGTCACGATCGTGCATCCCATATAAATTACAGTTTTTCCAAGTCAGGAGATTTTTATAGTTTTGATGTTTTGTGCTTATTTTTGGAACAAAAACAAGTGTGAAAACCCAAGAAAGAACCATAGAAGGATCAAGAAGTATTTAAGGCAAAGAAAAACACGAAAGAGGTTGGAAAACATTAGAAAAAAATCAAATAGCAACATTTTGAAAAACATAAGCTACAGAATTCAAACTCAAGACAAATAAGAGAAAACATCTAGAAATCAATTCTTTACTCTTCTTCTTGTTGTTGAATGTTAATGATGACTCACTTGGGATATATAGTTACATCTATCTATTACTAAATTCCTTTTAGTAATTAATTTTGATTTATTTATTAAACTTTAAATTCTTGATTTAATGAAATATGCTTATGATATTTATTACTTTATATTCAATTTGAATCAAAAGAATAGATTGGATCATTTGTGTTGTGTTGTATATTGAGAGCTAATACCCTAATAGACTTTTGAACATCAAATTAATAGGCAATTGAAGAGAGATCTTAATTGTTTATTAGTTACCTATATGATTTTATCAAATCTAATTGCATAGTTAGGAAAAGTTTTGATAGATCAAGAGTTCACAATTTAGTTTCTATCAATTTTAATTGGGACTAGTTGATTAGATCACAAGAGATAATAATAATTATTATTAGATATCTACGATCAAGTAGTATTAAATCAAGAATGTGAATTTAAAAAAAAAGGTAGAAGTAAGTCATGGTTTTCATCATTGATCAATTAACCAATACACAACTGCTTATTTTATTGTTTAATTATTTATTTTTATTTTTATTTTAGCTTTTAGTGATTTATTTTATTGTTTACCTTAAACAAAGTTTATAAGAATTGCTAGATGACTACTCCAATCCTCACATGATGATACTTTTTATACTATAAGATATGATTTGTGTACTTGTAATAAAGAAAATTTTAATTTAAAACTTCAATAAGTTGTTGGCATCATTACCAAGGATTATTTTGTAACATCTAGGGGACAGTTGGTTCACATGAGGTAATGATAATAGAAATGAGAATGAATATAGTGAATAATAAGAATAGATATAATCATTATAATTACTATTATTATTGCTAGTGGTTGGCTTGTTGAAAATCCTGAGAAATATATTCTAATTAATTATATTGTTTTATTAAAAAGGAAAAAAAATAAAATTTGTTAAATTTTTGTTTTACGTCAAATTTTAATATATTATATTTAATTTTAATATATTCTAATTAATGATACTTAATTATATTGTTTTGTTCAAAAAGAACAAAATAAAAAATTAGTTATATTTTTTACTTCAAATTTTAATATATTATAATTAATTATATTGTTTTGTTAATAAAAATTAATTAAATTATTAATTTACATCAAATTTTAATATATTTTAACAAACTATAGTTAATTTTAAGATATTCTAATTAATGATATTTATGAATTATATTGTTTTGCTAAAAATAGAAAAATAATTTTTTTTAATTTTTATCAAAATTTGATATATTCTAATTAATTATATTTAATTTGAATGTATTCTAATTAATTATATTTAATACATTCTAATTAATTATATTTAATACATTCTAATTACTTATATTTAGTATATTCTAATTAATTATATTTAGAATATATATAATTTAATTAATTATACTTAATATATTCTAATTAATTATATTTGATCGTGGTTTTCTTATATGAGCAAGTTTTAATATTTAACCTCGATATTTCGCAAATGTACAGGTCGTTCGTGTAGTACCTAAGGTATCGATCCCACGAGG
Source organism: Erythroxylum areolatum (assembly GCA_024520975.1). NCBI lineage: Eukaryota > Viridiplantae > Streptophyta > Magnoliopsida > Malpighiales > Erythroxylaceae > Erythroxylum > Erythroxylum areolatum. Next base: position 5,554 of record JANIJH010027475.1, on the reverse strand, counting down.
TGGGTTAATCTAATTCTAGAATCTAAGGTCGGAAACTATTAAACAGAAATTTACAGACAATGAATTTAAACACGAGAACAAAATAAATCAAACAAACCAAATCAAATAACAAAACGATAATTGACAATTAACACTTAACAAAAACAATCAGCGAACAACGATTAACAATTTCATATTAAAAATGAATAACAAATAATGGAAATTGATTGATTTGTTAAACGATGATAGCACACCCTAAAATTCAACCTAGTAAGCTAACCAAAAGAGAGAAAGAGAAAATTATCTATCTTTAATGCTAACCTAACCAATTATGATTTATCGAATTAATAGTCCTAGATGATCCTAGGGTAAATTACTCTCTCTCAAGTTATAATTGAACCCTAAAGCATAAACCCTAATTAACAACCTATTCAAAACCTAATCAGTTCTTAAGTTCTCTAATAAACAATTGAAAACTTTTACATGATCTTTTTACACAAGATTCACCAACCTGATTTAATTCTGAATCTTTAAATTACCTAACTCTCGTTAACCCAATTTAATCATTTTTTTCGATTTACCCTCTCAGTTTATTATCGAGATATGAAGTGTAGAATTAAACCATAATTAATTCAATAAACACATAAAACAATCAAATTTAATTAAATCAAAATTATTATTCCAAAGATGAGTGTAGAACATCAATCAACAATTCAATTCTATCATCAAACTATATATCGCAATTCTACAATCAAATCAAACTGAAATACATAGGAAATAGAACTCAAATGGACGATGGGAGGCTGAGACTTTGGAAAGCTTCTTATTCTGGGAAGCAAGTCAAGTCTGCGTCGTCTTCCTCTTCTCTCTTCCTTCTTCTCTTTCTCGACCTCTCAAAGTTCTCACCTTTAGGGTTTCACTGTGGTGGCTAATTAGAAGCTCCTTTTTCTTTTGTCTTGTTCCTTTTATACTTGATGTGTTTGTGGCAGCCCTAGGATTTTTTCGGGGTCGAAAAGGTCTTAAAAACCCTCAAAATTTAATTTTTCTGTTGTCTACATATCTGCCCGATGCAATAAGCTCTCTGTCATAGTAGTGTCAGGAAGGCCACAATCGTGGGCCAAGTTTGATGGTTCTATAAATTGCCATAATCATCGGCTATCTTCTCTCAGCCATAATCGTGGGTTGTTGCTTTGGTCCAAGTCTTTTCAAAACTTCTCCATTCTTAGTTATTGACCCTGAAACACTAAAAACACATCAAGATACCTCAAAAACATAATAATTAAGCTCAAATGCTTATACTAACCCATAAAAACACTTGAACACAAACAATTTATAAACTAACATAATTCTACCAAAAACACATACTAAACAATCGAATAACAGATAAACACATATCAAACTATATCCTAAAACATGATGCATTTCACATTTATCAATATCCCTACACTTAAACGTTTGCTTGTCCTCAAGCAAACAAATCAACAAACAACACAAAGCAAAAAACATAAAACACAAAACACAAAACACAAAACACAATGCAGCAAATGAGGCAATTGCTTTAACTTCACGAAATAACTTAACTCTAAACATAATCATTCAAGTTGTTCCAAATTATTAACACGCTCAATATACAAACTAATCAAAATTTTAATGTTGAGTCTATTCACCCCTATCACTTGCACACATACATTGATAATCATTGAGTTAAAACAAAAGTGTAACTATTCCTCAGTAGGTTTTCATGAAAAATCAAGCTACTAACAAGTTTAGTAGGTTTTTAATTGAAAACATTCTTTTGTTGATTTTTTTAAGGACATGAACCTAATCTTTTACACAGAGGCAAACATTTGTGATGAATATCGATCCAGTTACTCAACTAATTCATGTTGTTATTAAGTTGCTTGATTGGTGTTATTATAGCCTTTTTACATGAAGGCACATATTTGTGATGCATGTCAGTCTAGTTACTCAGCTACATCACATTCTTAACTGGCTACTAGCTCTATTCATAACCTGAAAGCCAGTGGAATAGTTGTTTTAGTTAAAATTTATACATTTTTTAACATAAAATTTTACCTACCTTATTGCTTTAGCTAATCATTCTCATGAAAATGTACTAATAATGTCACTTATTTGATTGACCTAAAATTATAAATGAGTATGGCAAATTCCTAGGGTAAATGGACTAGCATCATGTCCTAATTAACCAGCACATTTAGCCCTAAGTAACTTAGGTCACTAATTTTATAAGCTAATAAATCTTCACAACCTAAAAGACTATGTTTAAGGCTAAATCTATCTGGTTAAGTCTTAACCATTGACCTATTCACACAATTCACGTCATACAACCTAAACAAACTATTATACAATATACAAAATTCACACTTGAGATAAAAACACACAAATTATTAAGAACCTATTTTAAAATTTAAAATATATCTAACTACGCAATAATTTAAACCTAACTACTAAACATGCTAATTTATGGTTGTTAGCTTGACCTTCATCCTAGAAAACTCAGACAGGATCAATTATGAGCGGCTTGCTTCCACCCTTCTTGTTCAACATCATTTTTGTAGCCTGTGAGTAAGCTACAAATTGCAAAATGATCAGAAGGACAATATTATTAAATTTGAGAAAATCAATTAAGCTCAGTAATGTCCATTTTTTAATAAATTGTCAATAAAATAGGAAATACAAAACTCCTTGAGTCTTCCATCGAATCCACCAATTTGTCCTATAAGAAGGTGAGTTTCTTTCTTACTTCGGTAATCACCTTCATCTCCTCTGCTTCTTCCGCTTCATTAATAGAGACTTTCATAGCTTCTTCAAACCTAATGTCTATTGTCATCTGTTCTTTATCCTCTTGTTCTTTAGAAGATTTGAACACATCAATTACCTTGAATGAGCTACTATACTTTGGATTCTTTAATGCATCATTCATGTTGAATGTCATTTTGTCATCATTAATCCAAAGGATAAGGTTCTTTTCATGGACATCTGCCAAAGATTTTTTTATGTTCACATATAGTTTATCAAGAACTGTGAATAATAGGGATAGTCGACATTCTTTTCTTCATTCTCTTTCTTCATCTCTTGGTCTTCAATAAGGTGGGGTTCAGTTTGATTTTCCATTAATCCTTCTAGATCTCCCCCATTATTGGGTGTGATAGCCTCATATTGCCCTCTTTGATGTATTTCCATATTATTTAGAGAGTATTCTACACTTCTCTTACAAAATTCATGGGAAAGTTGTCTCGCTCGAATCTCTAGGTTGTGAATAGACAAGGCATGATTTTTTTTTACTTGATCAAATTGCTCTCCCAGTATCTTTTGATTCTCTTCCATGTTTGTTAGTTTATCCATGATTTTTTCCAATTTGGAATCCCATAAACTACACTCATCTTGCTGAAATTCAAATAGGCCTTGATGTCCCATATAAGTACTTACATTGTTGGACCAATAGAAATTTGGGTGGTTCTGCCACCTAGGAGTGTACATGTTCCATTATGGATAGTTACTTCTCCAACCACACTGTGCCTTATTATAATTTGCAAAAGTTCCTTGCTCCTTATAATATATATCCTCTATTCCTTCCATTTCTTCTTGGCATCTAACTCTTCAGATGTGTCATTCTCACTCTAAAATGTCTTAATTTTTCTCTACTTTACACCCCAAACATCTTCTTCTTCTTCTTCTTTTATATTAATTATTTAAAACAAAAGATAGTGAAAAAGCCTTAGACTAAAGAATTAAACTAATCACTTCCACAATAACGACGCGAAAAATTTGATCGCTGTTTTTCGATATGAGTAAGTTTTAATGTTTAACCTTGATATTTCATAAGCGTACGGATCATTCTCGTAGTATCTAAGGTATAAATCCATGAGAAAGGTTAATCTAATTCTAGAATCTAAGGTTAGAAACTATTAAACAGCAATTTAACAGACAATGAATTTAAACACGAGAACTAAATAAATCAAACAAACCAAATCAAATAACAAAATAATAGCTGACAATTAATACTTAACGAAAACAATCAAGAAAAAATGATTAACAATTTCATATTAAAAATGAATAATAAATAATGGAAATTGATTGATTTGTTGAACATTTCCATTATTTGTTGAACGATGATAGCACATCTTAGAATTCAACCCAGTGAGTTAACCAAACGAGAGAAAGGAAAATTATCTATCTTTAATGTTAACCTAACCAATTATGATTTATCAAATTAATAGTTCTAGATGATCCCAGGGTCAATTACTCTCTCTCAAGTTATAGTTAAACCCTAAAACATAAACCTTAATCAGATTATAGGAAGTTGTAATCTCTCAATTAACAACCTATCTAAAACCTAATCAATTTTTAAGTTCTTTAATAAACAATTAGAAACTTATACGTGATCTCTCTACATAAGATTTACCAACCTAATTCAATTCTGAATCTATTAAATTACCTAACTCTTGTTAGCCCAATTTAATCATTTTTTCTCGATTCACCCTCTCAGTTTATTATCAAGATATGAAGTGCAGAATTAAACCACAATTAATTCAATAAACACATAAAACAATCAGATTTCATTAAATCAAAAATAATATTCCAAAGGTGAGTATAGAACATCAATCAACAGTTCAATTACATCATCAAACTATATATCCCAATTCTACCATAAAATAAAAATGAATATATAGGAAATAGAACTTAAATGGATAATGGGAGGCCATAACTTCGGAAAGTTTCTTATTCCAGGAAGCACGTCAAATCTGCGTCATCTTCCTCTTCTCTCTTCCTTCTTCTCTTTCTTGATCTCTCAAAGTTCTATCCTTTAGGGTTTCATTGTGGTGGCTGATCAAAAGCTCCTTTTTCATCTTTTGTCTTGTTCTTTTTATACTTGATGTGCTTATGGCAACCCTAAAAACGCCCAAAAATTGCTCAAATTTTGACTTTCCTATGTGTCTACACGTCTGCCCAATGTAGGTCATGATCGTAGCTCAGCAGGACACAATCGTGGGCCATATATAAGCTCTCTGTCACGATCATGTCAGGAAGGCCACAATCGTGGGCCAAGTCTAATGCTTTGGTCACAATCATGGCAATTTAGCCACGATCGTAGGCCAGTTTCTCTCGCTTCTATCATGATTGTGGGTTGTCTTCTCTCACTTCTGTCACAATCGTGGCTGGGCTGTTGCTTCAATCTAATTCTTTCAGAAACTTCTCTATTCTTTCCTATTGACCCTGAAATATTAACAAACACATCAAGATACCTCAAAAACATGATAATTAATCTCAAATGCTGGTACTAACCCATAAAAACATTTCAACACAAATAATTTACAGGCTAACACAATTCTACCAAAAACACTAATTGAGCCAAGTTTATATTATACATTGGCTGCAATTTCATAGCTGCTTATGCATTTGTTGATTCCTAATTCATGATTTTTGTGCTTAAATTGGTTCCTCATAATGAGCTGTTTTAATTCACAATTTGTCGTTAAATTGTCATGATCTGATATTAAATTCTCTATAATTTTCATGAGGACAATTGATACTGCAAATTGTTATTTTATTG
>JANIJH010027459.1:0-11311 GCA_024520975.1 Erythroxylum areolatum | reverse complement strand
CCCATTTTATCGTTTAGGTTGCATTGCATTTAGTTACTTAGGAATTAATTTCACTTTTGGTTCCTCAAGAGAACGACCCGAGGTTGTGCTATACGCAATCCTTGGTTAAATTTTTGAAGTAACCCCAAGGCGACAAACGTTGGACGAAAAAGGTCTATTTCAAATTGCATTCCTTGAAGCATGTTTATTTTTAAGTTTAGGGCTAAATGGTTAGAATTTTAAGGTTTAGGATTTATAGTTTAGGTCTTAGGATATAGGATATAGGATTAGGTTTAGCATGTAGATTGTAGGTTATAAGTCTTAGGTATTAGGATTTAGTTTTTAGGATTGAAGTCTAAGGTTTAGGTTATAGATCTTAAGTATTAGGATTTAGTATTCAGGACCATAGTTCAAGATTTAAGATTTAGGGTTTAGAGTTTAGATTTTTAGGATTTAATATTTAGTATTTAAGTTTAAGGTTCAGGATTTGGTTGTATTTGTTATGTTCACCTTTTTTAAAGCATGTTGCAAATAATAATTTAGTTTGGTTATGTTCTTTCTTGACGAACTAATATCTTTTACCTTTTTTCTCGTAATGCATGCTTATGCTTTGTATAATCTCTACTTTTTGAAGTTCATAAATTTTGATATCTTTTTTGATTTTACAATTTCGAGCACAACTGGAGATGCTGTAAGCATAGCTGTAGGTGTTGCAAGCATGATTACGAAATATCTATCTAAAAGATGTGAGGATTCTGCTTGATATTCTTAACCTATCATTGATCGAGGGATAACACTTAACCTGGTTAGTTTATATTGGGTTAATGGCTTTTTTCTTTATCGTTTTGAAACAAAACAACATATATAAACTACTATGATCGCTTAAGATGTTTTAGGTACGCTTTTGACTTGGTCGTCTTGTCTTTGAAAAAGGAATTGGTTTTTACCTGCGCTTAGCAATGATCATCCTTGAAAAATGTAATCTAACAACTCCAAGGCTTTTGGTAAGTGTAATTATAATATTTTACTACACACAAAACTTTGTCTTTAATATTATAATTATTTATACCTACAATTTGTCGCAGAAGAAGACTCCGTTAATGTTAACAATGGCTGGATTTGGTGGTTTTGATTGAGAAGGCATAAAGGTAACCATTTTTTGTCTTGCTTGGTAAAGAAATATTGATTCTTAGATAGTTGCATTCCTTAAAGCATGTACTTATTGTTGGGATTTATTTTTAAGTTTAGGGTTAAAGGGTTCGAGTTTTAAGGTCTAGGTCTTAGGATATAGGATATAGTAATTAAGATTAAAGTTTAAGGTTTAGGTTTAGCATGTAAGCTATAAGTTATCGGTCTTAGGCATTAGGATTTAGGGTGCAGTGTCTATGATTGTAGTTTAAGGTTTAGGTTATAGGTCTTAAGTGTTAGGATTTAGGATTTGGAACCATGGTTCAAGATTTAAGGTTTAGGTTTTAGAGTTTAGAGTTTAGAAATTAGATTTTAGGCTTTAGGAACTTCAAAAAGTAGATTAGAGTTTAGAGTTTAGAGATTAGGTTTTAGGTTTTAGGATTTAATATTTATTATTTAAGTTTAAGGTTTAGGATTTGGTTGTATTTGTTATGTTCATCTTTTTTAAAGCAAGTTGTAAATAATATTTTAGTAGGATTATGTGCTTTCTTGACTAACTAATATCTTTTACCTTTTTTCTTGTAATGCATGCTTGTACTTGGTATAGTGTCTACTTTTTGAAGTTATAAATTTTGATTTCTTTTATGATTGTGCAATTTCGAGCACAATTGGAGATGCTGTAAGCATAGCTGTAGGTGTTGCAAGCACGATTACCAAAAATCTATTTGAAAGATGTGAGGATCCTGGTTGATATTCTTCACTTATCATTGTTCGAAGGATAACACTTAACTAGGTTAGTTTATATTGGGTTAATGGCTCTTTTCTTTATCGTTTTGATACGTAACATCTTCCACAAGCAACTATGATCGCTAAAGATATTTCAGGTACACCTTAGACTTGGTCGACTTGTCTTCGAAAGAGGAATTGGTTTCTACCAGTGCCTAGCAATGGTCATCCTTGAAAACTGTAATCTATCAACTCCAAGGCTTTTGTTAAGTGTAATTATGATATTTTATTGCACAGAGAACTTTTGCTTCAATATTATAATTATTTATACCTACAATTTGTTGCAAAAGACGACTCCGATGATGATGACAATAGCTAGATTTGGTGGTTTTGATTGAAAAGGTATAAAGGTAACCATTTTGTCTTGCTTGTTAAAAAATATTGATTCTTAGATAATTGCATTCCTTAAAGAATGTACTTATTGTTGAGGTTTATTTTTAAGTTTAGGGCTAAAGAGTTAGAGTTTTAAGGTTTAGGATTTAAAATTTAGGTCTTAGGATATAGGATATAGAACATAAGATATAGGATAGTATTTAAGATTAATGTTTAAGGTTTAGGTTTAGCATTTAGGCTGTAAGTTATAGGTCTTAGATATTAGGATTTAGGATTTAGTTTTTAGGATTGAAGTTTAAGATTTAAATTATAGGTCTTAAGTATTAGGATTTAGGATTTGTGACCATGGTTCAAGATTTAAGGTTTGGGGTTTAGAGTTTCGATTATAGGTTTTAGGATTTAATATTTAATATTTAAGCTTAAGGTTTAGGATTTGGTTGTATTTGTTACATTCACCTTTTTTAAAGCATGTTGCAAACAATATTTTAGTATGATTATATGCTTTCTTGACAAACTAATATCTTTTACCTTTTTTCTCATAATACATGCTTATACTTGGCATTATCTCTACTTTTTGAAGTTCATAAATTTTGTTTTCTTTTTTGATTTTGCAAATTCGAGCACAACTCGGGATGCTATAAGCATAGTTGTATATGTTGCAAGCACGATTACCAAATATATATCTAAAATACATAAATAATTATGATCTCTGAAGATGTTTTAGGTACGCCTTTGACTTGACCTTTTCTTCTTTGAAAGAGGAATTGGTTTTTACCAGCACCTAGCAATGGCCATCCTTGAAGAATGTAATCTAACAATCCCAAGGCATTTAGTAAGTGTAATTATAGTATTTTACTGCACACAGAACTTTTGCTTCAATATTATACTTATTTACACGTGCAATTTGTCGCAGAAGATGACTTTGTTAATGATGACAATGGCTAGATGTGGTGGTTTTGATTAAGAAGGTATAAAGGTAACCATTTTTTGTCTTGCTTGGTAAAGAATTATTGATTCTTAGATAATTGCATTCCTTAAATCATGTACTTATTGTTTGGATTTATTTTTAAGTTTAAGGTTAAAGGGTCAGATTTTTAAGGTTTAGGTTTTATATTTTAGGTCTTAGGATATAGGATATAGTGTTTAAGATTAAAGTTTAAGGTTTAGGTTTAGCATGTAAGCTATAAGTTATTGAACTTAGGTATTAGGATTTAGGGTTTAGTGTTTAGGATTAAAGTTTAAGGTTTAGGTTATAAGTCTTAAGTATTAGGATTTAGGATTTGGGACCATGGTGCAAGATTTAAAGGTTCGGGTTTAGAGTTTAGAGTTTAGATTTTAGGTTTTAGGATTTAATATTTAGTATTTAACTTTTAGGTTTAGGATTTGGTAGTATTTGTTATGATCACCTTTTTTAAAGCATGTTGCAAATAATAGTTTAGTATGACTATGTGCTTTCTTGACTAACTAATATCTTTTATCATTTTTTTTGTAATGCCTGCTTATACTTGGTATAATCTCTACTTTTTGAAGTCATAAATTTTGATTGCTTTTATGATTTTGCAATTTTGAGCACAACTGGAGATGTTGTAAACACAACTGTAAGTGTTGCAAGCGCGATTACCAAAAATCTATCTAAAAGATGTGAGGATCCTACTTGATATTCTTAACCTATCATTGATCAAGGGATAACACTTAATCAGACAACTATCCTCCAAATCCCGAAGTAGTTACCAGCACAGGAGCTTGAAAAGATTATGCCTACAGAATGGATTACCAACTTCTAGAAGGTATTCTATGTGCCTCATCGACCTTCTTTTCATACAACAACTCCTCCAATTCTGAAGACACTGAAAGATGACTCAGTCGTGACCGTTTATAGACGAGAAGTATTAGGAGTGTGCTATCTACTAATAGACCTCATGTGAAGGAAATCATCCAAAGTTTCAGATTGGAACAGTGTGGTCTCAGATCTACAACAGTAGCTGATAGATCTCACCAAGAGAAATTATAGACATATCTTTTTGAAGAGAAGCTATGGTCCTTTGTAGTTCTAGTTATATTTCATCTGGAAGGGATGAGATAAAAGTATAACACAAATTAATATCATTCCATCCATTCAAGAGATAATACCTTTCCGTCGTCCTTTTGTAATGCTTTTGAAGATCACGCTTGTCAAGAGAACGAAAGCCATACATCCAGGGATGAACCCTGATGATCTAAAGCTCGCACAAGATGAATGTGCTGACTTATTGCAACAAGGCTTAATTGAGCCCACAAAGTTGGATTGGGCTTGCTAAGCATTCTATGTCAATAAGCGTTCTCTTCAAAGAGATATGTCTACAATTTCTCTTGGTGAGATCTATCAGCTTGCTATAGCTTCTCTTGACAAATTATGTGATCATCATACTTTGTTCAAGAATATCCTCAAAGGAGGTCCAAGCTTTACGTATTGTTTTGCTGTTGTAGATCTGAGACCACACTATTCCAATATGAAACTTTGGATGATTTCCTTCACACAAGGTCTATTAGTAGATAACATAGCTTCTCTTTAAAGAGATATGTCTACAATTTCTCTTGGTGAGATCTATCAGCTTGCTATAGCTTCTCTTGACAAATTATGTGACCAGCATCACATCAAAGGTAAAAGACCTCATTAGATTGATTCTGACGAATCAAGTGATCCAGGTTCTCCATCCAATCTACAAAGCTGGCACTCACCAAGTCGCCATCAATAATTTCTTAGATGCTTTGGATCAGCAAGGGAGTAAGAAGAGAATCTCATAAGAATATGGAATCTTCAGATCTAGTTCATTTGTCTTCTAGTTTGTCTTTAGCCTCTTTACCTAGAAGTGTGAAGTGTGTTTTATCACAAAAATAGAAAATCTTGCAGAAATTACTCATGTACCTGTAGAAACTTCCTTAAGAAATAGTACCTGGGTACTAATTTTAGGCAATGGAAACTTATCATCTTGCAGTAATGCATTCAGAGGCTTGTAGTCTATTACTAGACGTTTCCTTCTATGTTTTTGTTCTGAACGTTTATTGACATAGAACGCTTGGTAAGCCCAATCTGACTTTGTGGGCTCAATTAAGCCTTGCTGCAATAAGACAGTACACTCATCTTGAGCTTTAGATCATCAGGGTTTATCCCTGGATGTGTGGCATTTGTTGGATTGATATCTTGTCATCCTTTTGTAATACTTTTGAAGAACACGCTTGTTAAGAGAACATCATTTCATCTTGAAATATTCCTGACATATTTGCTTGTCAATCAACTGGAAGTCACCAATAAATTCCTTGTGAATTATGCCAAGTAGTGCTCTAGCTATAGTAACTTGGATATACTGAAGATGTTGATACTCACTAACATCTAAAATCTCTGCAACACCATCTAATTGTTTAGATGAGCATTTACTCATCACGTCAGCAGGACAACACTCATCAGAGTCATCTTATGAACCAGTCTCACTATCGACTGATACTTCAGCACAACTTGTTGATCTTTTAGAATTTGCCTTAGGACATTTTTATGGGATGTCGACCCATCAGTGTGCGAACCAGATTGTGAGATCTATCTCAACCTAGAGTCAGACTCAGATGACGATGATCCGAGATATCAACGGAGTCAGATAATGGCAGTTTGTTATTATGGACATTCTTAGAATGGTTCCAACCTCTAAGTCAATGGAAGCAGTAGTTTGGGATTATCATTAACCAACATCGTCTATGGAATGCAACACTTTCCAACACTAGCACATATGTGTTCTACTTGTTGCTGTCAACTATCTAAAGAACATCTGTCAGCATCTTTCACCGATACGACTTTCCAATATTCAAACTCTGACAGTTGTCAAACATCCCACTGAGAAAACTGCAACTTTCGCCACACAACTTCGACAACATCCACCTTGGCCACCAGATACTTTTCCTGTCTATAAATATCCTTCTTCTGAAGAGTTGAGAACTCTGAAGATGATGAGCCATATATCTGTTGAGATTGAGAAGCATGCATGTCTGCTTCCATTTGTTGTACAGTCCTTTGTATCTCTTGTATCTTTCTAACTTTCAAGTCAAAATCTGGCCCCATGTAACGAGCAGAGATGTATTGTTTTAATTCAGCATCAAGACGCTGAATCTAGGCTTTGTATGAATGATACATCTTTTGTATCTGTTCCGCAACAGAATTGACTTGCTTATGAGTAGCAGTGTTGGATTCCATCCAGCTTGGAACCAGGTTAGTTTATACTAGGTTAATGACTCTATATCGGTTTGATACATAAAATCTTCCATAGGCAACTATGATCGTTGAAGATGTTTCAGGTACACTTTTGACTTGATCGTCTTATCTTTGAAAGAGGAATCGGTTTCTACCAGTGCCTAGAAATGGCCATCTTTGAAAAATGTAATCCGACAACCCTAAGGCATTTGATAAGTGTAATTATAGTATTTTACTGTAGATAGAACTTTTGCTTCAATATTATAATTATTTATACCTACAATTCGTCGCAGAAGACAAGTTCCTTGATTATGAAAATGGTTAAAATTGGTAGTTTTGCTTGAGAAGTTATAAAGGTAACCATTTTTTTGTCTTTCTTGATAAAGAAATATTGATTCTTAGATAATTGCATACCTTAAAGCTTGTACTTATTGTTGGGGTTTATTTTTAAGTTTAGGGCTAAAGGGTTAGAGTTTTAAGGTTTAGGATTTATAGTTTAGGTCTTAGGATGTAGGATATAGGATATAAGACACAAGATATAGGATAGTATTCAAGATTAAAGTATAGGGTTTAGGTTTAGCATGTAGGCTGCAGGTTATAGGTCTTAGGTATTAAGATTTAGGATTTAGTTTTTAGGATTGAAGTTTAAGGTTTAGGTTATAAGTCGTAAGTATTAGGATTTAGGATATAGGACCATGGTTTAAAGTTTAAGGTTTAGGGTTTAGAGTTTAGAGTTTAGATTTTAGGTTTTAGGATTTAATATTTAGTATTTAAGTTTAACGTTTGGGATTTGGTTGTATTTGTTATGTTCACCTTTTTAAAAGCATGTTGCAAATAATATTTTAGTATGATTATGTGCTTTCTTGACTAATTAATATCTTTTACCTTCTTTCTCGTAATGTATGCTTATACTTGTTTAATCTCTACTTTTTCAAGTTTATAAATTTTGATTTCTTTTTTGATGTTGTAAATTTGAGCACAACTGGAGATGTTGTAAGCATAGCTGTTGGTGTTGCAAACACGATTACCAAAAATCTATCTAAAAGATGTGAGGATTCTCCCTACTATTCTTAACCTATCATTGATCGAGGGATAACACTTATCCAGGTTAGTTTATATTGGGTTAGTGGCTCTTTTCTTTATCGTTTTGATACATAACATCATACATAAGCAACTATGATCGCTGAAGATGTTTCAAGTGCGCCTTCGACTTGGTCGTCTTGTCTTTGAAAGAGGAATTGGTTTCTACTAGTGCCTAGCAATGGCCATCCTTGAAAAATGTAATCCAACAACTCCAAAACTTTTGGTAAGCGTAATTATAGTATTTTACTGCACACAACTTTAATTCCTTTTACCTTTTGTCTTGTAATGCATGCTTAAACTTGGTATAATCTCTACTTTTTGAAGTTATAAACTTTGATTTCTTTTTTGATTTTGCAATTTCGTGCACAACTGGAGATGTTGTAAGCATAACTGTGGGTGTTGTAAGCATGATTACCAAAAATCTGTCTAAAAGATGTGAGGATCTTGCCTGATATTCTTAACCTATCATTGATCAAGGGGTAACACTTAACCAGGTTAGTATAGATTGGGTTAATGGCTCTTTTCTTTATCGTTTTGATAGATAACATCTTCCATAAGCAACTATGATTGCTGAAGTTGTTTCAGGTACACCTTAGACTTGGTCGTTTTGTCTTCGAAAGAGGAATTGGTTTGTACCAATGCTTAGTAATGGCCATCTTTGAAAAATGTAATCCAACAACCCCAAGGCTTTTGGTAAGTGTAATTATAGTATTTTACTGCACACAATAATTGCATTTTAAAGCACATACTTATTGTTGGTGTTTATTTTTAAATTTAGGGCTAAAGGGTTAAGAGTTTTAGGGTTTAGGATTTATAGTTTAGGTCTTACAATATAGGATGTAGGATATAGGACATAAGATATAGGATAGTATATAAGATTAAAGTTTAAGCTTTTGGTTAGATTATAGGTCTTAGGTATTAGGATTTAGTTTTTAGGATTGAAGTTTAAGGTTTAGGTTTTAGGTCTTAAGTATTAGTATTTAGGACTTTGGACCATGGTTTAAGATTTAATATTTAGAGTTAGACTTTAGAGTTTAGATTTTAGGATCTAATATTTAGTATATAAGTTTAAGGTTTAGGATTTGGTTGTATTTGTTGTGATCACCTTTTTAAAAGCGTGTTGCAAATAATAGTCTAATATGATTATGTGCTTTCTTGACTAACGAATATCTTTTACCTTTTGTTTGTAATGCATGCTTACACTTGGTATAATATCTACTTTTTGAAGTTATGAATTTTGATTTCTTTTATGATTTTGCAATTTTGAGCACAACTGGAGATGCTGTAAGCATAATTATAGGTATTGCAAGCACGATTACCAAAAACCAGTCCAAAAGATGTGAGAATTCTACCTGATATTCTTAATCTATCATTGATCGAGAGATGACACTTAACTAGGTTAGTTTATGGCTCTTTTCTTTATCGTTTTGATACATAACATCATACATAAGCAACTATGATCGTTGAATATGTTTCAGGTACGCCTTCGACTTGGTCGTCTTGTCTTTGAAAGAGGAATTGGTTTCTACCAACGCCTAGCAATGGCCAACCTTGAAAAATGTAATCTAACAACTCCAAGGCTTTTGGTAAGTGTAATTATAGTATTTTACTGCACACAGAACTTTTGCTTCAATATTATAATTATTTACCCCTACAATTTGTAACAGAAGATGACTCTGTTTTTCATCAAAATTAATAAAAGAAGTGAAGTCTTCTTAACTTAACAAGAGGGGATCCCCCTGTCGCGCCCCTCATGTTGCAGGAAAATAACCATGAAGTGAGTCGTTAAGTGCTATTGAGAATATGTTCGTGAACTCCAATTGTCCTCAATCCCAGTAATATAAACTCCCAACTGATAGTATTGAAAGCCTTACAAATATCAACCTTGAGAGTACATCGTAGTGGTGAGTGATCAAGGTGATAATCGTGCATCAACTCCTGGATAAGAAAAATAGCATCTATGATCTGCCTCCCCGGGACAAAAGCCATCTGAACTCTCCCAATCACCTCTGGTAAAACAACTTTAAACTTATTTGTAATGACCTTTGAGATATGCTTATAAAGGACATTGTAGCAAGAGATTGGCCTAAAGTCACTCAGTGTCTGCGGAATCTCCACCTTAGGAACCAAGGTAATCCTAGTAGAATTCACCCATCGAGGCATACCTAAGGTAGAGAAAAAATACCACACTACTGATCTAAAGTCTGCTATGATAATATCCCAACACCTCTTATAGAAAAAAGAGGTGTACCCATCAAGTCCTAGAGCCTTATCCTCCGGAATGGGGAATAAAGCAGTACATATATCCTCATCCAAAATTGGGCTCTCCAATGACTGAATCATATCCTCTGGGATATGCTGAGTGAAGAATTTAGTAGCATCCACTAAAGGTATCAAGGGGGATCGTAGGATACCCTGAAAATAACTCACTGCCATCCACCCTAATGCTCCCTGATCTGTGATAAAAGCGTCGGTTTCATCATGTAAATCATGTACCCATCCTCTGACCTGTCGTTGAATCAAGGATCTGCAGAAAAAGCTAGTGTTATGATCCCCTAGAGCAAGCCACTGGACCCGAGATCACTGTCGATAAAATGACTCCTCATCCTGCACCAATTGGTATAGTCTGGTGAGTGTGGTGAAGCATCTAAAGCTGCCTGAGCTATAGCCCACTGGGACCGTGCCTCCCTAACTCTACTAGAAATGAGACTTTAGTCCCAAAAGTGGAGGGACTTTAGCTCCTATTTGAGCAGACCTAGCCGGTGAGTCAAGCGAAACATCGGGTCCCCTCACACAGATGTAGTCCAAACCCTCCTAACAAGCTCTAAAAAATTAGGATGATTAGCCTAACATTTCATAAATGTGAAAGGTGTAGGAGGTCGATGTCGCAAGGCTCCAACCTGTACCACCAGGGCACTATAGTTAGAGATATCTCTCAATAGGATCTCTATATAGGTACTAGGCCAGGATGTGAACCATGTGGAGTTGCCAAAACTCCAATCCAAACACTAAAGAATAGAACAGGGTCCCTCCTGACCATTGTGTCAAGTATATCGCAAACCCCTGTATGGAATCAGTAGCAGCTCAACATCATGCAAACACTGCCCAAACTCATTCATATGGTTTTACCTCCCAGTATCTCCCCCAACTCTATCAGAGTGACTCAAGATGGCATTAAATTTCCCAATACCAACCAAGGCATATATCCGAATCTCTCAGCCTGTAGTTGAAGAAAATCCCAGAGATCTCGTCTAGAACCCAGATCAGTATGTATCTCAGCTGGAGACTCCTTCCCTTCCCTTTGGTTGTACGACATCACTACAAGGGAGGACGAAGACGGTGGAGACGCAGCCTTCTCACCACCTCCAGCGACTGCAGGCTCACCTTTTGTTGGGACCCGATCTTGGAAGCCGGACCCCAACCGGAACAAACGGAAACACAAGTTGAAAACGGATCGAATACTTAATGAGCCATAGAAAAATAAATCGAAAGGCTCGGATTTGCAAATTTTCAGAACAAAGAAACAAAATGGAGCAACCCAATGTTGGATCCCGTTTCTGGAACGCAATCTTGGAATCGTAATCGAACACATATGCAAAACGTGAGCAAACTTGTACTTGGCGAAGACGAAAGAAATCGAAAGTGAAATCGAATCGAAGGGACAGAAACATAAACAATTCGAACGGACCAAATCAATTTTCTCGACATTCGTAACTCATATATTAGAAAGACGCACGTTGGATACCTTAAGACTAAACCAAATCCGAAACCGGTATAAAATTTTTC
>JANIJH010027300.1:0-11315 GCA_024520975.1 Erythroxylum areolatum | reverse complement strand
GGACCATCGATGATGGTCACTCATTGAGTTCGCAAAACTCACCCAAAATTTGTAATTATTTTTCAGGACTCAGAAGAGTACCCCGTTAGGCAACGGGCGTATTGAGATGGCTTAAGAGTGATAGAAGAGGTCGGGATCAGTTGTGTCTGTAGAAGAGTGATAATTATTGTAGCTTATTATGATGCATTTATCAGAGGACCCTTGTGGTCATTATATTATCAATTATGTTTTCGTAAATGGTTTTCTGCATAATGTAATGTAAGAGTATGTTTGTTTCAAAAAAATTTGTATACTGTGATTTGACTGATTGATGTAGCATGCCACCCTCGCAGGGCACGGACTCGGATATCACCATCGATGTCGGATTCGGGTCTTAGGGGAGTGGGGTGTTACAGTTCCTTATGAACACTATTAAAACACAGCAATCAGTCTATACAAATCTACCAGTGAAGATGCCTTATAGATAATGTTCATCTTTCTAGCAACACAAGTATTTACAGATTCACATTATGAAGTAGTAAAGTAAAATAGCTAAGCAATCTTCTATACAAACCAGAACTTCGAATCAATCTTCAAAAGTTGAAGCTTCTTAAACTTGTTCTTCTTTTTTGCTGAACAGGGTGGGATTTTCTTTGCTTAGGATACCGATGAGGATGGTGAAGAGCTCTTTCTCCCTGCTTCTTGCTTTCATCTTGTCCTTGAGATCTCCATTGTATTTTTACATAACAATAACCCAACCTCCCTTTGTGAAACCTATAAGGAACTTCTAATTCTTCAAGATACCAATAGAGGAGTAGCGGGTCTTCTACCGTTAGGAATTGGAATTTGAATAACCTGCAAAACTTACCATTAGAGAAAATAATCCTTACCAATAGTTACCTTCCTTTGGTATTTGAGCCGAGAAGTTCCATAACTTGGAAGACCACTTTAGTGTTTATGTTCCCAACTTCCAAGGCTTTATCTTTGAATGTTCGTTGTTTTCTTTCAGACCAGAGGTTATACACAGTCACAGAAAGAAGAATGATAAGAAGGTTGAGGTCAATATTTTTGGGATTTGAAAAGTGGTTATACCATCTCAAAAAGGCTTGAAGATTTATCAGATTTGGCACTTAGATCTAAAAATGATTTAAACAATAAGTCCATATTGTTTTGGAGAAGGAGCATTCAGAAAACAAATGGTTAATAAACTCATTATCCAAGAGACACAAAGAGTAGTGGTTAGGGATATAAGAGAAAAGAAGATTGTCCTTTATTTGTAACTTATTAAAAAAAAGCTAACCAAAGGATGAAAGAGTACCTTAGACTAGTTCTTCTATGCCAAACTAATTTATACCATGGGACACACGGGTTAGAAAGTCTCAAGATGGAGTAGGTCGAAGCATTTGTGTATGTTTTGGAGGGGTTTGCTAGCCATTCCAATATGTCAGGTCAGGAGCAATTTGGATGGTATGATACGGGCTTCAATGTTCATATAGTTTCAATAGTGGCCTCTAACCATCACCACCTATTATTTCTGATAACCTCAAAAACTTTTGCATTCATTGAAAATTTTGATCCATTGATCACTCTAGGAGTTAAGGGGTCCTTTAGAATACCTCTAGGATGCTAAGGATCCTGCCATAAGAAAGTAGATATCCCATTCCCTATCTTAAATCTAGAATGGTTCCTAAAAAGATCCCTAATATGTAACAACTTCCTCCAACTCCATGAACTATTGCTACTAGGTTGTGCACTCCAAAAAGTTTTCCTTCTAAGAATAATGGTATGTACCCATCTGACCCACAAAGCTTCTTTATCATTAAAAAGCACCTAAGTTCTCTTTCCTATAACATGTAATTATATTTGCCCTTAGTAAAATAGATAGGAATTAGAGGAAGGTGATAAGGTTGGCATACTAACTAGGGAGTGAGTAGTACTACATCATTATATATGTTACCGGGCTATATGGCTCTGAGAGCTTGGTTCCGGTGTAAGATATTTCATTTGTGTTATGAATTGCATGGCTCCAAGAGCTCAATTTTGATATGTAAATATTTAAAAAAAGCTGTACGATTATGAGAACCCAATACCATATTTTAAAATCCCACTGATCCAGTTCGACAATACAATTCTGTTGGATTTTACTTTGGGGCAATTATATATATATATATGTGTGTGTGTGTGTGTGTGTGTGTGTGTGTGTGTGTGTGTGTGTGTGTGTGTGTAAATTAAATTGTACTAATTATTCATCATTATGTAATTAGATATGAATTATTAAAATTGATACATGTTTGTATTTCATACCTTAATTTTAAATGCCTATTTATGCTTAGAAATAAATGAAGATATTTATAATTGAAAAATATTATATATTATACATGTTATGGTTAAATGAATTGAATTGAATGAGAAATGAAATTGCTTGAACAACACTAAGCCTATAGCTTAGCCTGTGGATTTTCTTTCCGCATGTAGGTTTTTGAAGATAATTAGAAGAAAGCTATGGTGGATCTACGACAAGACAAGAGTCATATAGAGGATCTCAGAAGACCTGGAGGTGGATGTACTATAAAATGTCATTTTCGGTTTTGGTCATGACATGTTGATATAAAGAAGTGAAGGATTACACAATTTTATTGTGAATTATATATGAAAGTTATGTATGAAATTTGGTTTAGATGAGTTGAAATGTATTGGAGGATGGGTTTACACAAAGAAGTGAAGGATTACATAATTTTATTATGAATTATCTATGAAAGTTATGTATGAAATTTAGTTTAGATGAGTTGAAATGTATTGGTAGATGGGTAAATTATTTTGTCAAGGAGTTTGACATGGAGATGGATAGTTGAGTAGTTTGCATGAGAAGTGTATAGAAGTTTCTTGTAGGAGGTTTTAAGTAAATATAGAGGAAACTCTGTCAAAATTTTTATAAAGTGAATAATAATTGCTAGAATAGTGAGGTTTTAAGTAGAAAATATTGTAGTTCGAAGTATTAGAAATTTAAGAATATGGTAACACTTAGTATGTCGATTCCAATATCGGGTATGAGGTCTTACATTTAGTGGTATTAGAGCTAAGTTTAGGGAGTTTTAGGTCTATAATTATGTATATGCCAAATGAAGGACTATATGAGAATATGATGTGACTCTAATATTGATCCACCCTTTCTATCTATTATAGACTGAAAAATGGAACCAGGTGGTCTGGGAGCCGCTGAGAGAAAGGAGGAAAGTCATGCCTCAGCTAGTGATATAGATAGGGGTATGGCGGGGCAACTATCATAGCCCGTACCATAACCTACCAGTCAACTAGTTCCTAACCCCGCAAA
Organism: Erythroxylum areolatum; assembly: GCA_024520975.1. NCBI lineage: Eukaryota > Viridiplantae > Streptophyta > Magnoliopsida > Malpighiales > Erythroxylaceae > Erythroxylum > Erythroxylum areolatum. The sequence goes on along the minus strand of JANIJH010027300.1, from coordinate 8,005 downwards.
GTTTTTCCAAAATATGGTGGACTATATGAAACACTAGATGGTTGCTACACTTCCTGTACGACCACATCCACCTCTTCCACTACATAAGCTTACATCGGAGAAAGTCAAGAGGTTAGGAGCAAATGATTTTCTAGAGGAGTCATCATTTACTGCTCTAGATGTTGAGTTTTGGCTAATCAAGATAAAGAGAATTTTTTATCTTCTCCATTACACACTGAAAGAGAAATTGGAATATGTAGATGGTCTTCTTCAGGGACCAGCATATCAGTAGTCAAAGTCCATTAAAAGGCTTGTTCCACTACAGAATCTTACTTGGGAGTACTTTTTGTCCCAATTTGTAGATAAATATATAGGGGAGGCTTATAAGGATGAGATGAGAGATGCATTCCTTCATTTGAAACAGGGTATAAAACAACACCAGAATATGAGAAAGAGCTTGATAAATTGAGTATGTATGTGAAGAGATTAATTCCTACGGGGGTAGATAAGTGTTAGAGATTTGAAGCAGGCCTCCACCATGACATTAAGAAACTCCTTGTTGCACTGCAGATTAGGGATTATAAAGAGATGATGAAAACAACCTTGAGGATTGAAAAGGATAATATTAATGAATAGAAATGAAAAAATATAGGATAACAGAAGAGGAGTCAGAGCCAATCTAGTTCATCCTTCTCAGCTAGTAAGAAGTAAAAGGGTTTAGGGTCTCAGGCTCCAGCACAAAACAGGCATCCTATCGCCAATCAAGGTAGAGTCAGAGATCAATGGTTAGGGCAGGATAGTTGGCCCCATCTATAGCTAGTATAGCAAGTGGGTTAGGACGTGAGATAGTCACCCCATATGACCATTGTGGGAAGAAACATGATGAATAATGTTGGAAGGTAATGAGAACATGCCTATAATGTGGATCTATGGAGCATTTTTGGAGAGATTAGCCTGGTAGACGGTATCAAATAGTTAGTCAAGTAAAGAGACCAGTTCATATAACTCTCAGGGGCAGAGGTAGAAGCACGGGAGTTAGTTCTGATGTTGGTGGTCAGAGGGTTGTATCAGAGACAGTTGATGGACCTAATGCCTGTACTCCAGCTCCTACATATGCTATGTAGGCTCATGCATTGATAGACCCAGGATCTACACATTCTTATATATGTATGTCATTGCTTGAAAATATGGGGTTACTTATTGACACTCTTGAACATGATATTTTAGTTACAAATTCTTTGGGTTATAGTGTGTGGTAAATAGGGTCTAAAAGAATTGTCCGTTACGAATACAAGGTTATAAATTTCTTGGTGATTTGATTGAACTACCTTTCTGTGAATTTGATGTGATCCTTAGTATGGACTGGCTATTTAGACATCATGCAGTGGTAGATTGTCATCTTAAAAGAGTCATTATTAAAATAGTTAATATTGATGAGATCATAGTTATTAGTGAAAGGTCAAATTTTCTCTCCAATGTTATATTAGCAACCGTAGCAAAAAGACTTATTAGAAAGGGGTGTGTAGCCTCCTTAGCTTGTGTTCTTGAAGCTAAAAAGAATGATCCTAAAATTCAAGATATCCCAACTTTATGCGACTTCTAGGATGTATTTCCTGATGAGTTACTAGGGTTACCACCAGAAAGTGAAGTTGAATTTTCTATATTGATGTGATACCTGCTACAACACTATTATCCATTATACCCAATCTATAGCACCCTACTGTCAGAGTGCATATCCCCAAACATACCGACAGTATTCGAGAACATACTCTATGAGGGTGGTATGCTAGAATAGTAAGTCAATCGAACTCATTACAAATTTTTCAAAAATATCACACGCATGTACAGAAAATTAATAAGGGAACTTTTGACCCATTTTATTCATAAACATTTTCAATTTGCAGTATTACAACAATTATACATATCATCAGAGATTTAAAGAGGCTATTATAGATATAAAATATTTATAGTTATAATGTCTTTACATTATGAAATCATTCGCATACATTGTACAATCCTTATGACTATATATTTTGATACAAAATAATGAAATACATATGCAGATGCGAACTGATCCCAATCTCTATCTCTTACTTGAATGCAGTGGCTAGACTCTAATTTGTCAAACTGGAGATCTTCTCTAAGCCTAAAAAATAATGTTGCAATTTTGGGGTAACTTTTGCGAACTCAGTAAGTGGACCATCCTCGATGGCTCACTCAATCACATAATACATTAATCATCAATTCAATATATTGAGTCATATACATTTCATATTCACTTAATTTGTATTTCACATTCAGAAACCATTCAATATATTTATTTTAATCATTTAAATCATACATATCAAATGCATATGCAATACTCATAAGACTTACTTCCAATTATTATTGTTATGACCGAGTGCCTTTTTACTAATCCATATCCCTTATGGATATCAGGTTTGTTTTAGATATTGTCCCATATCCCTTGGGATACCAGGCATTTTATGAACTAAGCTTATGGCTCTTATGTATATTTCGAGATTTAAGCTCTTTTAGATTTGTCAGTCCGATCACAACAGTCTTTATGTTATTATGCATTCATGTAATGAAAATGCATCTAGTCACATAAGATCAGTCAGTCACTTTATTTCATTTTACACATTCACTTTCACATGTTATCGGACCTAGGTCCGATATTCAACAGTTATGTTGAGAATCACTTATTTATGTCAAATTCACATACAAGGATCATTTCCAATGTTCTCACATTTATCAAACTCCTCCGACTACTAATTTCCAAAATTGTCTCAATCACATTCACATCAATCATATCAATAGTAATTCAATGCAGAAATTTAAAACAGAATAAACAATGAAATGAGACCATTTAGGTCAATTCACATTACGCTCCAGATTAACATTTGCTTCCAAGATTTGGAAATGTCTGGATGCGGATGTTCCATCTTGTATCAACATTATGTAATACACATATTGTAAACACATTATTAATTGAATAATCATATAAATATTCAATTGTACACATATATATAGGTGTAATGTATAATGCATGCTCATTTTGACTATTCTGGGTATGTTTCCTTAATCACGTCTCTTGATCATTCAAACTTTATCAATTGTATGTGTCTATCTTATTCTTAGGTTTACACCTTAAGAACACTTGGTTATTCTAATATCATAATTCAATTACTCATCATTTCTTTTCTAGCATTATTTTCTCTCATAATATCCAATTCTCATTGACCTTTACTCGATACACATTACTAATCTCCTTACAATCATATTAGCATTTCTAAAACACTTTTATATCATTAATAATTCATAACTTTCAAATCGAAATACATTAATATATCATATCTTGCAAAACTTGATCTTCCTAAGTTCATCAATCAATCATTCACCTTCTTTGGATCACATTATCTTTCATAAGATTACTTTTATTCTTATAACATCTCCAAATTTTCATATTTGAACACTTGGTAAACAACAATCCATTCTTAGTGAATTCAGATGACAATGAAATTTGGTGGAGAGGAAGGACAATGTGTGAGGAGTTTTTGCTTCAAACTTTAAGTCAATCGGAGGTCTGGAAAAGAAGTTACGGCCAAAAGAGTGAAGGGTGTTGAAAGCTGTCAAACAGTAGTGTACCTCTTATGTCATAATCCAACACTTGACAATTCCTCTCTGTCACGATTGTGCAACTCTCCAATGTTGCTCTCTATGTGCACTCCTTTATTCAAGCATCATTCTAGCTTTTCTTTCAAAACAGATTTTTGGGTTAATTTTTCATGACTATTTTGACATAGAAAATGAAATATTTAGGCAATACATCCTTATAAACAAATGTTCCCATATGTTTTAAGTTTTTAATGACACTAATTTCATCCAATTTGCTTAAGTATTCTACAAAGTATGCTCAAAATACTATAGACTATTCCCAAACTGTGGCAACACACAATACTTAAATTCAATCCAAATTTTGAAACTCTTAAAAACAAAAATACAACTCGATTCCTTCACGAAAAATATAGCCATATGTCTCTAGTTTAATCTAAACTTAAAATCATCCAATTTGAATGTTTACATATCAATAGATAGCCAAAATACAGATACATGTTTAGTGAAAACACTCCATCTAACATATTCTAGCACACATTTAACTTCATTTTCAACTTTAAACTATCATCATACACGTTTTATTCATCAATTCATAAAGAACAATATGATACTTACTTGTATAACTTCAAGATGTTCAAAATACCACCTAACCCTAGCTTTACTTGAACCACACAATCATCATCTATTTAAGGATAAATAGGCTAGGTTTTGGTTGCAAAAGGAAGAGTTAGCAAAAACTTTGAAGAAACAAAGTGAAGGAAAGCAAGATCTCCATGTGATGAGGGTGAGGGTGAGAAGATCATGAGTAGAGAAGAAGGAAATGAAGAAGAGAGCATTTAGCCAAAAACCAAATGGTCGTCTTTCATTTATGCCATACGTAAGTGAGGTGTCTGGCAAGGCAAGTGACATTTATCACTTGCCAAGTGTCACTTGCCACATGTCACCACCTTATGATCTTCACTTGGTCTTTCAAACTACTCGTCCATTTATCTCCAATTTCTACTCCAATTGTCTCCCAATTTTTTGTAACACATGTCATTAAATCTTACTGTGACTTATCAAAATTTTTCACTACCATTTGACACATAATTCTACTACCATTATCAATTATTCTATCACTTGGCATTTTTCCTATCCAAAAATACCCATAATTCTAGAAAATTCTCAAAATTCTAAATCACTATTTATACATGCCATCTCAATTCTTAAGACACATAATCCACAATTCACATTATAATCATATTAAAACAATCATTTATACCCGGAAAGTGTCAAATGAGTGCATGAATAAATCATTGTAATGTGTGCAATATTCCAGTTCATGTGTGTGTATGCTAACATTATGCATGGGCATGAAATGCACTTTTCTAATATCTCATTAGTATTTCTCAATTACAAAAATCTAGGGGTCTAACCCTTAGTATGGAAATGAGATATTACACTTGTTTAGTCCAATTCATATAGGTATTTAGGTCATATTTACATTCATTTTGCATATTCATTCATTCATTTTAATAGCATTTTAGGTTAATTTATTTATTTTCATTGAGTTTGTTATTTATTTTATCTTTTCTTGTTTCTTCATAGAAAGCATGAAGTTTGGCTTCAAATCACACGTAATCTACCATGGAGAAGAATTTACAACTCTAAAGGCAGCAGCAGCCTAAGGAAAATGACGTAACAAAGAAATAGGAGGAGTCAAAACGCCATTAGCACATGAGAGAACAAAAACGCAGCAGCTGAGAATTAGAAAATACACAACAGCTAGCAAGTTAAAAGTTCCCATAGACAAAACGACACAATAGAAGGTCCAGAAGAAGAGTCCAAAACGCAGTGGACTAGAGGACGTTTTCGGGGGAGGAAAAACATTTCAAGGTGTTAGGTTTTTATTTAGAAAGGCTGGACGCATGAAGCATTAAACAAGACGTGGCAGCTCCAAGACCTGACGTATGAGGGTGGGAACAAAAACAAAAAAAGCACTCAGGAAAGAAGAAAACCAAGGAAAAGGCGAAGCCATAGCTGCGAGCACCATTTTCAGATCCAGGTTTTTGAAGTTTTTGTTCAAGATTCACAAAAGTTCTTCACTCCTTACTCCTCTAATGTCTATTCTCCTTGTTTTGATATTTATTTTGTTGAACATGAGTATAAGTGAGTAGATTTCTTATTGGGTTTTAAAGATGGGATGTAGTTTTTGAATTTCTACATGATTTGATTCTGGATTTTATTCAATAAAGTTGATTCGTGGCTATTGATTCTTGTTTTGATTATTATTGTACTTGTTATGTGTTAGGCCTCACATATTTAGTGTCAAAATTATCGGTTGAAGAACCGAAAGTTCAAAATCAATAGTGGAAAACCAAAATTAAGAAGTTATAGGTTTAGACCTAGATATAGACAAAACTCTGTAAAAGGAATTACTAACTAGATAAAACTCTTAACGGGTTTGAGTTAATTTCATGATGAGCCACGATAGTCGGGATTGATTTTAACTATGATACTTCTTTGACATCTTGATAGAGAATCATAGATAATTTAGATTTAGTTTCCTTCAAAGTCTAGGGATCAAGATTATTGAATAAACTAGAAGAGAATAATTAAAAGTCGATCACGAAACTAAATTTGAAACCTACCTATTACATATCTGATTTGTTCCTTACAGACTCCTACTGCATAAGCTATACAGTTATTATGTTTGTTTTAGGATTAGTTTTAGTAACTAGTTTATTAATTAATTTCTCAATAATCAACATTTGAGTGATCAACCTAAATAATTGAATGATTTTAGCCTAGTAATTGTTCAGTAACTTCCTGTGGATCAATACTCATACTTCCCTATTTACTTGCGTGACCCATACTTGTGGGGTCATCGGCCAAGTTTTAGTACTGTTGTCGGGGAGTTTCCTTTAGGCAATATTACGCAACCAATTGTTTAGTTACTTTGGGCATTTAGTTTTCATTATCATTTTGTTATTTTTTCATTTTATTTACTTTTTCTCATTGCTTATTTCTTCACTCAGAGTATTCTTTTTTATTTTGATTTGCATGTGATTCCTTCTGCATATGAGACATTCTCATAGTGCAGAAAACTTGTTATTTGATCCAGAAATTGAAAAAACAACTAAGGTGCTTTGAAAAGCTAAAAAATATCAAAGAGCATAAGCCATGCAGAGTAACCAGCGAATAGAAATCGAACATGTTGATACTACAAGTGAGCAAGTAATGGCAGAACAAAGGCAGAATGGTGGGCAAAATCAGAGAACCATGTAGGACCATGCCACACCAAACTTTAAGGATTACCAATTAAGCATCGTGACACCTCTAGTTACTATTAATAACTTTAAACTGAAGACTGGACTTGTACAGATGGTCCAACAGTCCCAATTTGGAGGCAGGACTTCAAAAAATCCTCACATTCATTTGGAGAAGTTCATTCAGATATGTAGCATGTTGAAGCAGAATGGGGTACTGACGATGCAATTTGCCTCATATTATTCCCTTTTTCCTTAAGGGATCATGCAAGTGAATGGCTCTACTCTACCTCTAGGGTTTACAACTACGTGGTAAGAGTTATCCCAAGCTTTCCTAATGCAGTATTTTACCCCAAGAAAAACTGCACAACTGAGGGGTGAAGTGCATTCCTTCCTACTGAGAGAAGATGAATCTATGTATGAAGCATGAGAGAGATTCAAGGAGCTACAAAAAAAAATGCCCGCATCACAGGATTCAGAAATGGATTCTTGTGCAGATTTTCTACAACGGACTTTCTCCAGTTATGAAAAGTGCTATAGATGCAGCTATAGGTGGAGACTTCATGGAAAAAACTGAAGATGAAGCTCATTCACTCCTAGAAAGGATTGCTCAGAATAATTACCAATGGAGTGGAAGCAGGGGTATTTAAAGCAACAGACTAATAAGATTGCAAGAATGATTGAGGTTGATGCATTATATATGATGAACGCTAAATTTAAAGCCTTGATAAAGAGAATGGATAAGGTTACTGTGATGGAGGCAGACAGTGCACAGCCTGTGCATGAACTGTAGCAATTTACACAGCCTATGTATGATTTTCAAGCTTATGGATAAGACATTGCGATTGAGCAAGTTAATTTAGTGGGTAACTATGAAGCTAAACTGCAAGGATGCGCCTTCTCAAACACATACAACCCTAATTGGAGGAACCACCCCAATTTTTCTTGATCCCAACAACCCAGACGACCATAAAATTTCTCAAACCACCCCTATTACTGTTGGACCCCGAATCTTTTAGTAAGCTAAGGCTATTAAATGAGAATTTTGATGATTATTCATGAGTAAAGAAATTAGGAATTTACGAAATTGACAAGAAATGGAAAAGATGGTTTAGATACAAGGTGGATTGCATGAGAAATATTAGAAGTGAAAAGCTAGA
>JANIJH010027181.1:0-11322 GCA_024520975.1 Erythroxylum areolatum | reverse complement strand
TTCAGCTAACTTCACTTTCGTTTCTACAATTCCACCTTAATAATTAGATGTTCCTAATTAGCTTTGAGATGCAACTGCTATATTCTCTTTTAAAGAGTTCTTTTTTCATTTTTGTGAGAATTTATTGCTTTTGTTGCTCTCTGAGCTAATGTTTCTCAAGTAATTTCCGCAAATCTGTGAACCTGATTGTAACAACTCATGAACTTAGTATTGTATGTTGGTCTTTATTTTTGGTTTAGGGTCTTGACTATTATATTGATTTCCTGCAGATAAATGACCGCTATGAGTTCCCGTTACGACTTGATCTTGACAGAGAGAATGGTTTTTATTTCTTAAATTATTTTATTTTTCATTACAAGTATCCTTTTTAATCATAACTAAATTATTCAATTGATTAATATAATTTTTAATTACATTTTAAATCTTTGTATTTACTTTCACAGCACACTAAACATTTACTAATTCTAACTTATATATATTATAAATATTTCTATCCTAATTCCTTTAATTTAAAAAGTAAAGTTATAATTTGAAAAAATTTATGGGAATAATATGGTATTTTATGTTGGCTAAATATGTATAAATAAATATTGTTAATTTTAAAATTTGTGAGGTTAATGCAATAAATTGTTTGGGAGAAAATAAGGAAAAATCAAAATATTTGAAAGAATTAATAAAATAAAAATTTGTCAATGTATATGAGTGGGTGTTATAATATTTTAGTTTATAATTTTAAAAATAAAGTTATAATTTTAAAAAAGTATATGTTCATAAGGCTTAATAGGTTATTGGCTAAATATGTATAAATAAATATTGTTAAGTTTGAAAAAAATAAAATTTGTAAGTGTACACTGTGATGTAGATAAAAATTATAAATATTTAAGTTAAACTTTTTAAAATTTAAAAGAATTTTGGAACCCTAAAATTTAAAGAAATTAATATATTATAATATATGATAAAAAGTATAAAAAAGATTTAATTTAAGTAATAATTTTGTGCTAATAATAAATAAATAGAATTAGTGCTTATAATTTTTCATTATTAAATATAAAATATATAATTAACTGATTATAATATATTATTGATTAATTATAAAATAAATAAATATTTAATTAATTAAAATAAAATAAAATTTTATTATTATTGGAGTCACCGGCGTGACAATAGGCAACCTCGCCTGTGAAACGATCTATTTCTTAATTCCTTAATTAAATAAAAGTAATCAATATATAATTTGTAACAATCAATGTATAATAAAATAATTAACTTTTTAAAATCTTGTTAATTTAATAAATCGAGACTCAGTTAATTAATTATTTAATATCCGTCTTTGTCCATGCGATCTGTTAGAGTTATGAATTTATGAAACAAAATTTTTTTCTCTAGACATCCAAATGACTTAATTTTTGAATCATTAAACTCGTAAGACATTGCTCTAGATCGCGAAATTGATGAAAAGAGACCCAGGATTGTCATGAATATGTATTGTACATAATCATTTCATACATGTGTCTGAACAGTTATAATTGTGAAAATTGTGATATATGTGTATGTTGTTTGACATAAAGGAACAACTGGAATGTCAACCTTTAGACGTTGCCTAAATTGTCAGGGATTAGCTTCGAGAGCAACTAGTAAGTAACCTAGACGTTTTCTCTTAATTATTGTATATAATATAACTAATTAGTTATATATATATATATATAAACAAATATAATATTTACATAAATATATAAGTTAATACTAATTAGTAATATTTATTATATCTATATATAATAGATCTAGGTCTAGCATTCGTCAATCAATTGTACACACATTTCATATTAAACATTCAATTCACACAGGAGAACATATAATTGAGTTTACAAATCTAGGTTAACCCATAGTACGCTCCAGAAAAGTTATTGCCTTGATGATCCGGCAATGTCTAAATGTTGATAATTGCCTTGCGCGTCTGTCGTCATGCAATACACACATAGTTTGCAATTCACTATTTTTTTAATCATATGAATATACAATCATGCATTTGTATATTTGTTTTTTAATGCACGCTTAATTGACTTGTCAGGTATATATTCTTTTACAAATATCTCGATCATTCAAACATTAAAGCTTGTGTACAACTTGTTTGCAATTGGGTTTATACCTTAAGTAAACTTGATTTACTCCATATTCATCAGTCATACAGTCACCAAACTTTTCTAGCAATATATATTCATAAAATTACCCAATTGTCATTCATAATTACCTCATACACATTATTCAAGTCCTTAAGAACATATTTGCATTTATAAGAACACCTTTATCCCTTTGATAACTCATAATGTCCAGATTTGGATACATAGATATCAAAACGGGCCATTCTTTATGTTATGACTTCAATTAATAACCTAACTTATCAAAATTTGATCCAATTAATCAAGTAACAAACTAGTTTCATATTGATTAGACTAAGGCTCCCAAATTTTGCCCACTTCAACCATTAACAGTTTCCTTTTTGCAACCTATTTTACACCTCTGACTTTCCATATTCTAAAGCATCTTATTAACACCTATCTTTATCATGAATTTCTTATCAATTACACTTCCAATCCTAACTTAGATCATCCATATAACGTCCTATAAACTATTATTTTCATGCATAAAAAAAAATAAAAAAGTGACCAATTCATCCATCATATTCCAGCATAACTTCATCATCAACACCACAAGCAATCCATCCCAATTTAGTCATCATAATTTTCTACTATCAAAAGCAACAAATATTAGTATTTTACTTAACCTCAATGTATCAAGGCTAATTTGCCTCATATGCATGCATGATCAATGAGGGCGTAAGATGAGTTTCAGTAGAAACAAGAAGAAGACAGCAAATACAACCATGTTCTGCTTCTATAACTATCTTTATGAAGGATGTTTCCATGGATTTTGGTATGGCAATTGAACAAAACTTAGGCAAAAACACAAAGATGTGGGGGAGAGGCAAGCTTTCAGTAGTGAGAGGATGAAGAATGAGAGAGCTCTAGCAAAACGTAATGACTATGTCGTATAGTGTAGGTGTAAGGTGAGTTAAGGGACACTTGTCAAATGTCTAAGCCAGCTACATGTCCTCTCTTTATATTGCCATATGTCTCTTAGTTCCTCTGCCACTTATCACTCAATTCCTTAAGCCATTTGTCACTCAATTCTACTGCCTCATGTCACTCATTTTATAGACTTAGTCATCCTAATTTTTCACATGTCAACTTGTCTTGCTACTTGAAAATTTTCCAAGTCTAAATGTACGTTTTAATTCATCAATCTCCTAATCGTAACAATTAACTCCAAATTACTAATTGCAACCAATCAATTCTTTTCATTGGTAATTTAAAATACAACGCATTAGAAATGCATAATTATGTCACAGTTATTTAGAAACTTTCATAACTCAGAACTTGTTAATTGAGTGCTATTTCTCTAAATCAACATTTATGTGTGTATGCTCATATTATGCATGTCAACGAAACCATAAAAATCATATTCTAAATGCACCAATTCATTATAATATGATGCAATTCATGTGACTAACACTTTAATCTCTTAGTTGGTTTGGAATCCTACTATTACATAGCCCATACTCCGAACCAAGTGAGGTGAGGGATGGTGAAGGGATGAATTGCATGGTAATTATCTATGGAAAGGTTCATAAGTCGGATAATTGAATATCGAAGAGTTCGTGTATTAATTCACTTACATTATGATAAATTGGCATTATGAAACCCTTCATAATTTGCTTAGATTAAGAGATAATTCAAGTGGCATGAAATCATTCATGATATTCTTAGGTTAAGAGTTAACCTAAGTGCTTAAAATAACCGAGAACCTAAAGGTCACATGCATAAAAGATCAGATGAAAAATAAAGTGTGCATGGCTGCCTTTTTAAACAAGTCATGAGGGTGACCCATTTGATTACGTGTGGTACATAAATGAGTTCTTCACTTATTTACACACAGAAATTTAGCCAAAAAACACACTCCATTAAGAGGCTAAGGGTCCATAAGAGTTTTGGAGGTTAACAGGAGTGATCTTGAGGTTTGTTCATGCAATTTTATGAAATTGTTGCATGAGTTTTATTACATGTAACTTGATTATGATCTAACTCTTGATTGAGCATTTACTTGAATTCATCTTGTTCGGTGCTCTAACCACCCTTACACTCTGCTATGCTTTATCTTTCCATGCTTTCAAGAGGCCAAGGAAGGTTTTTGGGTTTGTAAAAATCCAAACAAGGAGAAGAAGCAAGAAAGGAGGAGTTTTCCTTAAGGTACACAATTTTAATTAAATATTCTTTCAATTATTTCTATTACATACATATGATTTCTTTATGGGCATTAGTTCGCATAATGACCTTCTTCTTTACATAACCAACATTTACATGTTTTCTTATTATGAGGACAATAGTTTTTCTTTGGTTTAGTTTGTCTATAAGCCTTCTTTCTAAAATGAATTTTGTAATGTTTAAATTGGTTAAGTAAATAGTATCAACTAGACCACTTTGGAAAAAGAGATAAGTAGTGAGAGCATCTATTTCTAGAAAGATGATACCTTTGGGTCCATATCGTCCTCAATTTTAGGGTATAATGAAAAATCTTTTGTTCTTCCCTCCATTCATTGAGTGCTTAAAAATAATCATAGAAAAGTTAATAACAAACATATTGGAACTAAAATTGGTATCAGAGCCATCTAGCTCATCCAATGTAACTTTAGTAAAACCATGGAAAATATAGAACAAAATATAAAAGATCAATTGGAAGAAATTACTAAATTAGTAAATAAACTTACACTAAATAACGAAAACAAGTCTTTAAAATATGAACTTATAAAACCTATCGCTGATCAAGATTAAATAATTTATGGTTATGAATCCAATCAATAAGAAATATATATGGATCAACCAAAATTAGAAAGTTCGAAACCATAAGAACACTTGAAACAAGTCAAAGTGGAGAAAAAAGAAAAAGAGAAAATAAATCTAGTTATAACTAGAATTATAAACCTATAGAACAAGAAGAATTAAATTGTTTTAGATATTACAAAAAAGACAAGATATGAAAATTTCCTACAGATATACACCAAAACATATAACATTAAGACTAGATGGAATTCTTAATTTAGACTGTGTTTTATCTCTAGAAAAATTATTACTTGAATGGTCTAACTGATTAGCATTAGTCATTCAATTAGAAAATCCTTTTGAAGACTTAACAAATATGAGTACTTTATGGAATTTTATTACCTATAAAACTATTGGTATAGTATTAAACTTTTTATTTGATAATAAAGTATGAATAAAAAATACCACTGAATTTCTTAATGCTATTGAACCAAGAAAAGCTTTTCATATAGTTAACAACAAAATTTATAAAGAATTTATTGGAAAAGATAATAACTTCATATAAACAAGAAATTGAAAATAAAGAAAGAAAAATTGTCCTATGGAATCTAAACAATATACGAATATCTGATATATATTATTTGGAAGAATACATTTGTGAATTTAAAAAATATTATTATAAATTAACTCGTATCGAACAAGAAATGTATATACAAATATTTATTCACAAATTACCTTATCTGATAAATAAAACGGTAGAAAAATTATTCTTAATAAAACAACAAGATAATCTAGTAGCTTATAATCTAGGAGGTGCTATTAATCGTAAAAAAAAATATTATCACAAAAATGCTTAGAAGCAAAATTACATAAATCACTAAAACATAAAGATATTCAATTATGTTGTTCTAAATATTCAGAAGTACCTCAACAATATGGATGTGACTCTTTTACATATCAAAAACAAAGAAAACATAAATATAACAACTATAAATGGCAAAAATATCCCACAAACAAGTATAAAAATTTTTCATTTAAACCTTATAAAAAAAATTTAGACAGAAGGCTTATAGACAAACTAAACCAAAGAAAAACTATTGTCCTTAGAATAAGAAAACATGTAAATGTTGGTAGGTCATTATGCAAACGAATGCCCAAAAAGAAATCAAAATAAATACAAGGAAAAATTAATTTTTTAAATTCAGCATTTAAATATAATTTAGAACCTATTGAATCATAATATAAAACATATTCAACATTTTCTTAATTATATTGTTATGAAACTTCAGAATCAACAACTAAATTTGAATATAACATTTATTCAAGTGATTATTCAGAATAAAAAAGTTAATGCTTATATAGATACAAGTGCTACTATTTGTATAGCATCTAAAACACTATTACAAAACTAGAAAAAAAACTAAAAAAACCTTTACAAATAAGAATAGCAGATGAAACTATTAAATCTATTTGGTATGTAAGTTATTATAATAATATCATAATTGAACATTACACTTTAATTATACTTTCAGTTTATCAACAAGAATCAGAATTACCACTCATTTTAGGAAATAATTTTCTTAAATTATATAATCCTTTTTGTCAATATTTGCATCATATAACTTTACAAATGTCAATAATAAAATTCATAATTCTCAAAATTCCTATATACCATACCACTTATTATAAAAATTTAAAGATTATAACAAAAAATTGAATCAATTATAATTTTATCTTCTTAATAATCTTACTTTACAAACTTAAATAGAAACCTTAATAGAACAAGTTTGTAGTAAAAATCCACTAGATTCTAAAAAGAATACTAATAATCAATTGGTTGAAATAGAATTAAAAAACCCCACACAGGAAATTAATATTAAGAATAATATTCCATATACACAACAAGATGTACAAGAATTTATTAATGAACGTTCCGAGTTATTACAAAATAATTAATAGCACCAAGCACTAGTAAACATTCAACCCCAATCTTCTATATAATTAATCATGCTGAACAAAAACATGGAAAAAGAAGAATGTTAATTAATTATAAAGAATTAAATAAATCTAGTATAGGTGATGCATATAAATTACCTAGAAAAGACTATATTATAACTAGATTGAAGGGACATCATTGGTTCACTACATTGGATGTAAAATCAGGTTATTGACAATTAAGACTACATGAAAATACCAAACCATTAACAACCTTTACATGTCCACCACAAAAACATTGCCAATGGAATTTATTACCTTTTCGATTAAAACAAGCCCTTAGTATTTATCAAAGATTTATGGATAGCAATTTAGAAGGATTAGAAGAATTTACATTAGCCTATATTGATGACATTATTATAGTTTCAAATAAAGATAAGGAAGATCATTTAAAAAAGGTAAAAGAGGTTCTCACTAGATGTCAACATAAAGGACTAATTTTAAGTAGAAAGAAAGTTAAATTAGCTTAACAAAATATCGAATATTTAGGTATAGAATTTCATAATGGAATCTTAAAATTATAACCTATCATCCTTGAAAAATACACCATTTTCCTGAAACCCTAAAAAACATAACTGAGGTTTAAAAATTCCTTGGATTACTAAACTATACCTCTAATCAAGGGTCTCTTAAAGATTTTACTAAACAAAGAAAAAAGTTAAAACTTAAATGTTGTACAAAAACTCAATGGATATGGACCGAAGAAGACACTGCAATGGTACGTATATTAAAAAATCTTTGCAAGAACTTAGAAACATTATATAATTAGTTAGACCATTCAAGTAATAATTTTTCTGGAGATAAAACACAGTCTAAATTAAGAATTCCATCTGGTCCTAATGTTATATGTCTTGGTGTATATTTTGTAGGAAATTTTCATATCTTATTGTCTTTTTTGTAATATCCAAAACGATTTAATTCTTCTTGTTCTATAGGTTTATAATTCCAGTTATAACTAGATTTATTTTCTCTTTTTCTTTTTTCTCCACTTTGACTTGTTTTAGGTTGTTCTTCTGGTTTTGAACCTTCTGATTTTGGTTGACTATATATATTTCTTATTGATCAAATTCATAACCATAAATTATTTCATCTTAATCAATGATACGTTTTATAAGTTCATAATTTAAAGACTTGTTTTTGTTATTTAGTGTAAGTTTATTTACTAATTGAGTAATTTCTTCCAATTTATCTTTTAAATTTTGTTCTATATTTTCCATGGTTTTACTAAAGTTATACTAGATGAGCAGATGGCTCTAATACCAATTTTGGTTCCAATATGTTTGTGACTAACTTTTCTATTTTTCTAGTCTTTCATCTATTGGACATACTATTTTAAATAATTTTTCGTAGCTTTTAATTAAAGATTCTAATATTTTATAAATTTTATTGATTTCATTAAATTGTTATGATTGATAATTTTGATATAGTAATTGTATCATTTCTTTGAATTGATTTTAAATATTAATTTGTTTGTCTAATAATTCAAATAATTGCTTAGACACACTCACAATGTATTCTGAAGATGACTTTTTAATTCTTAAAGTTGTTTTTTAATATCAATTAATTTATTAACTAATTGTTCTGACTAATTGAACCATTATTATTTAAAAATTGTAGATAGTTATATCATCTTTTATAATACTCTTTTTCTGATCTATATTCAGTGACTAAAGTTTCTAAATGAATTATTTCTATTAATAATTGGTTACAAAGTGTATAATTATGCATTAAACAGAGTTTTTATCGGAGAGGTTTGAAGAGTTTTAACGTGAATCTTTAGGCTTTATCTGAGAGGTTTGAAGAGTTTTAGACGAAGGATCATAAACAGAGTTTTTATTTTCTTATAGAGAGCTGAAGGCTCTTCAGTTACATTATATATAGGCAAAGGGCACTTAGAAGTGTCCAAAAACAACTAAAGATAAGAAAATAGTAAAAGTAGATTTCTCTGTCGAGAGAATCTGCTTTTACTTTTAAGAAATAGTAAAAGTAGATTTCTTTGTGAGAGAATCTGCTTTTACGTTTAAGATAGGTGGCTACAGATATTATAGGAGTCTATATAAATGGCTTACATAATTGAAAATAATTACATCACTTTTTTACATCAATACATCACTATTTAATAATTACATCAACTCAGGAGCTGCCATCTTTTTCTTTTAATGTGGATGGACAGTTGGTGCATTGATGAGCTAGATATTGTTGGAGTTGTTAACAAATGGATTGCTTCCAATCATCTGATAGTATGTTGAATACTTTGGATATGCTCGAGAAATTTTCTTCGATTTGTTTGATTAGCTGGAAGGAATCAGTAGATATAGGTATACGATAAGCTGATGTCATCAGAATATGTAGTCCTTTGTAATTGAGTTTAATTAATGACTCTGGAGTAATATTTATACATTGCTGATAAACACCTTCAATGCAATGGAGGTTAATTTGATTGATGAGATCCCAATTAAATTCATATTTTGGTGGTTCATCGAGGGGTGGATACATACCATTGCTGATTCCTACTTGTACATAAGCTATTTGAGATAGTTATATGTCTAATTCTTTGAAATTATCTACTTTTTTAAAGATCAGATAGTTGCTAAAAACTTTGATAAATATAGATTGCTCTGAAAGCAATTTTGGTTCCAATCTTTTTTTTATTAACTTTTCTTTTCTTCTAGTCTTTTGTCTATTGGATATACTATTTTAAATATTTTTCATAGCATTTAATTAAAGATTCTAATATTTTATAAATTTTATTGATTTCATTAAATTGTTGTGATTGACAATTTTGATTTAATAATTGTTTCATTTCTTTTAATTGATTTTCAATATTAATTTGTTTGTCTAATAATTCAGATAATTGCTTAGACACACTCACAATGTATTCTGAAGATGACTTTTTAATTCTTAAAGTTGTTTTTTAATATCAATTAATTTATTAACTAATTGTTCTGAATTTTTTCTATCTCTTTATTAGATATTTCAAGTTCAGTAAACCTAATAGGTTTTTCTATTCTTTTAGAATATCGTCTTAAAAGGTTAGGTTCTTGTTTAAGTAATTTATTTTTACTTAAAGATAAATAAGGTACATAGTGAAAAATTGGTATATTTTGTAATTTTATAGGATAATTGATATTTTTTAATTCTCTTAAACTAGTTTTTAGATTTATTCCTACTTTAGCTACATCTTTAAATAACTGATCAATATAAATTTGATCTGTATTTTTAAATTCAATACTATGATGAGAATTAGTTAAAGAATAGCTAATTTAATAAGTAACTGAAAAAGGATACTGTCCTGTTGTCAGTAAATTTCATGATAAAATTTATAAGTTATAGTAACTGTTTCATCTAAATTTGGTGATTGTAAAGAAATTCCTAATTAATACGGATGTTAAATTTAATTTTTTCACAAGCTAAATTTCCATTCATGATTCGAATTACTTAGTTTTTTAAATTAGTCATTCTTTCATCAATTATAGTCATTTGAATAGGAGAATCTATTCCTTCTTGAAAGGTGGATTTTAATAAAATTTGAATTGTAGAAAGATGTATATAACCAATTTTATGTCTTTTTTCTTCAGAAATATTTAGTAACTGTTTATAAATTTGTTCTTGATCTATTAAACTTATGTGAATATGCCCATTACATTGGTCTATTCTAATAGGTGTTTCATGTATAATTTTTCCATAGTAAATGATATTTTTTCTATTAATTAAGATTTTAAACAAATAGTGTGTAATATTGGATATTGCTGGAGTTGTTGACAAATGGATTACTTCCAATCTTTTGATAATATGCTGAATACTCCAAATATGCTTGAGACCTGTTCTTCGATTTGTTTGATTAGCTGGAAGGAATTAGTAGATATAGGTGTACGATAAGCTGATGTCATCAGAATATTTGGTCCTTTGTAATTGAATTTAATTAATGACTCTGGAGTAATCTTTAGACATTACTGATAAACACCTTCAATACAATAAAGGTTAAACTGATTGATGAGATCCCAATTAAATTCATATTTTGGTGGTTCGTCGATGGATAGATACATACCATTGCTAATTGATAGGTTGTCGTTAGCCTACAAATTTAATCCCCTACTTAAATTGATTTGTAGTATAGCGAGGCAAGGGTATCGTCCCACAGAGATCAAAACACAAAGAAGATTTTCTTACTTTCAAGCAAAGTATGCGTGAATATCAAAGGGAAAAACAAAAATCGAATGCTCTTAAGACCAGATTGGGGGATTTGTTTGTTTATGATAAAAGTAAATAAGAAAAGAAAGAAGAAGATGTGATTTAAGTTTAGAAAATTAAAACAAAGCTAAAAGTTTTCAAGAGAGAAATTGCTAAGAAAATTTGAGTAAAAAATTCAGATTAATTAAAGACCAATTGCAAAGGTTTTCACTAAATCCTTAGGTTGTTTTTAATCATTGAAAACGAATTATATCTTAGATTG
>JANIJH010027088.1:0-11329 GCA_024520975.1 Erythroxylum areolatum | reverse complement strand
GCAAAGGAGTCGGTAATACTCTTCATCTTGTTTATGTTTATTATTATCCTTATACCATATCATGTATGGATTGGCATAATGATTTGGACATGTTGCTTCCGCTGCAAATATGATTTCTAAAAAGTTTTGAAATCTACCAGTTCTCCAAATATAGCATGCTTTCATTTTCCAATCCAACAACTTGTTGAGTAAACTCAAGATCACTTTAACTCGAACATGTTTTATCTTAGATTAATGGGTTCTATTTAACTAAAATTGAATGATTTGGATGATTAAACTCATGATCATATGAATTTAAAGGCAACGTTAGGAATAATATATGTGATATATTTTTGGCAAAAGTTGTCACCTAACGATTCTAGGAGTTAGATCAGATGTGATTGAAAAGTTGTTTTCTACCTAATTTATTTTTTGTTGGTTTGTTGAGCAAACTCAAGATCAATTAATTTTAAATAGGATCGTAACCTACTAAGAAATTATTTGATAATTTTTCGATACCATAGTGAGGGTTATTATTTTGAAGAAAATAGTGGGAGTAATCAAATATTTTAAAGTCCTTATTTTATTTGATTTTCATATATAAACTAATATATGACCCTTTATGTTTTCCAATTATTGAATTTGAATATGAGTACCAACTTGACATTGAGGAGCATCATGGATGCTAATACGCTGATTGGACCCAATTTTTCGAACTAGCTACGAAACTTAATAATAGTTTTTAGGCAAGAGAAGAAGTTGTACATTCTTGATACTCTTACTCCATCAGAACCCTATTTAGATGCAACTGATGAAGATTGGGAGAAATATCAGTGTTATATTGATGACGTTGAACAAGCCACATGTGTGATGCTAGCTTGCATGTCTCCTGAACTTCAGAGGCAGCATGAGAACATGGATGCACCTACCATGATACTGCTTCTTAAGGAGTTATTTGGTGTACAAAGTAGGGTGGATAGATATCAAATCTCCAAGGCACTATTTCAATGCAAGATGATAGAAGGATCTTCAGTCAACCTTCATGTGTTAAAGATGATTGGGTATATAGAAAAATCGGCCCAATTAGGTTTTGTCATGGATCATGAGTTAAACGTTGATTTAGTGCTACAGTCTCTGAGTTTGAGCTTTTCATAGTTCATCATGAACTTCAACATGAATCAGAAGGATATGACATTGCCTAAACTGTTGAACATGCTTAAGACTACGGAAGGGTGCTTTAAGAAGGAACCTAGTTTTGTACCTGTTGTTAGTTCTTCTAAAAGCAAGAAAAAGAGCTGTAAGAAGAATAATAATAAGAAACATAAGGCTTCTACTAATGTAGTAAAAGCCAAAGTAGGTGTCAAGAAGAAGAATAATAACAAGGGCACATGTTTTGATTACAAAGTCAACGGACATTGGAAAAGGAACTACCCATCTTATCTTGCTAGCCTGAAAGATAAAAAGCTTAAGGAAACTATCTCTTCAGGAATGTTTATGATTGAGATCAATTTTTCTACTTATGTTCCACATTCTTGGGTATTAGATACTGGTTGTGGTTCTCACATATGTAATAATATGCAATGCTATCAAGGAGTTGATTATTGAAGAAAGGCGAAGTGGACCTGTGAGTTGACAATGGAGTAAGAGTCGTTGCATTAGCTGTAGGAACTTGTAGTTTAACTTTGCCTTCTGGCCTTATATTAAAACTTGACAAGAAACATCATTTCTATTTCTTATTTGGATTTAAATGGATTTGTCTTTATAATTAAGGATAATAGTTGTTCTTTTCATAAAGATGATGCTTATTATGAATCTGGATTGCTTTCAAATGGTTTGTATGAGTTAGATCTTGAAAGGCCAATTCTCAACATAAATAGTAAAAAAAAAGAAAATTAAGTAACCAAACTCCATCTTATTTATGGCATTGAAGGTTAGGTTATATCAATGAAACTAGAATCACAAAATTACATAAAGAAGGATATTTAGATCATTTTGATTATGAATCATATGAAATTTGTGAATCTTGTTTATTGGGAAAGATGACTAAACTACCCTTTAAGGGAAAGGGACAACGTGCTAGTGAGTTACTAGAATTAATACATTCAGATCTATGTGGGCCTATGTCCACAAATGTTAGAGGTGGATCCTCATATTTCATTACGTTCACAGATAACCATTATAGATATGGTTATGTATACTTGATGAAATAAAAGTCTGAATCATTTGAAAAGTTCAAAGAATTTAGACTAAAGGTAGAGAAACAAACTGGCAAAAGTATTAAATACTTAGATCAGATCGAGATGGTGAATACTTAGATCACAAGTTTTTGGTTACTTAAAAGACAATGGGATTCTCTCATAATAGTCTCCTCCTGCAACTCCATGACATAATGGAGTTTCTGAGAGGAGAAATCGTACACTATTAGATATGGTACATTCCATGATGAGTTATGTAGTCCTTCCTCTATCCTTTTGGGGATACACAATTGAAACTATAATATATCTTCTAAATAGAGTTCCATCTAAATCAGTTGATAAGACGCCATATAAGATATGGATTGGTAGAAGACTTGGATTGTCACACTTAAAGATTTGGGGATGTGAAGCTTATATGAAGCGTACTATATCTGATAAGCTTCATGCTAAATCAAATAAATGCAAATTTATGGGGTATCTGAAAGCGAGTTTTGGTTATCAATTTTATCATCCTATTAAGTAAAAGGTGTTTATCTCAAGACAAGCTACATTCTTAGAAAGAGAATTTATTCTCAAAGAAAGTAGTGAGAGTGAGGTTGAACTTAGAGAAGTTCAAGAGCCACAAATTCACATCAAAATGGAACAAGAACCTCAAGTTAATATATATGATGTACAACCAAGAGTTCAAGAGACATATAGTTTACGATGAACTATTAGAATACATTGTCATCCCGTTAGATTATATCTACATATTGAGCAGGGCAAAGATAACATATCACTTATACATGATGAGCCTACTGATTTTAAGGAAGCAATGTCATACATCGATTCTTTAAAATGGCAAGGAGCCATGAAATTCGAAATGGAATCCATGTATACTAACCAAGTATAGACTTTGGTGAATGCACTTGAAGTCTAGGAAATGTATTTTCTTGGGCTATACTGATGGTGTAAAGGGGTATCACCTGTGGGATCCCACTACCCGTAAGTTTGTTATCAGTAGGAATGTCATTTTTATAAAAGATAAGCACTGTAGTGAAGATGCAGGTACATCAGGGTCAGATATTACGGTGATACAGGTGAACAAACACACTTATGAAGTAGTGCCAGATCAAAATCCTGTGGATAATGATGCTAAAGTTGATGAAATCAGATGATCTGATGCTGAAGTCGATGAGATCAGATGATCACAGAGGAAGCTCCCAATTGGCACTCTGATTATATTATAGATAGCAATGTAGCATACCGTCTACTCACTGAAGATGGAGAACCATCAACCTTCTAAGAGGCAGTAGGCGGTTCAGATGCGTATCAGTAGATAGCAACAATGCAGGAGGAGATCGAAGCTCTGTATAAGAATCAGACTTGGGATCTTATATAGCTACCATCAGGGAGGAAACCCATTAGCAACAAATGGGTGTTTAAGATCAAAAGAAATAGTGATGACTAGTTGGAGAGGTATCGGGCAAGAATGGTGGTCAACGGATATGCTCAAAAAGAAGGTGTTGATTTCAATGAAATATTCTCACCTGTGCTTCAATTAACTACCATTTGTATAGTTCTAGCATTATTAGTAATGCATGATTTACATCTACAGCTATATGTAAAGACAACTTTTCTTCACGGTGATCTTGAAGAAGAGAATTATATGCTCCAACTAGAAGGTTTTGAAGAAAAGGGAAAAGAGAAATTGGTTTATAGGTTAAACAAATCTCTATACGAACTCAAGTAGGTGCCAAGGTGTTGGTATAAGAGATTTGATTCTTTCATCATGAGTCTAGGATACAATAGATTATACACAAACCCTTGTGCGTATTACAAGAGGTTTGGAGGTGATGATTTTGTCATATTGCTATTGTATGTTGACCACATGTTGATTGTAGGCCCCAAAAAAGATCATATTCGGGAATTAAAGACTCAGTTGGCTTGAGAATTTGAGATGAAAGAATTAGGACCAGCAAACAAGATTCTTAGGATGCAGATTCACTGAGACGGGAACAATAGGAAGATCTGGCTTTCTTAGACAAATTATCTGAAGAAGGTCTTGCGGCGCTTCAATGGACAGGACTGTAAGCCAGTATCTAGTCCATTCCCTGTTAATTCTAAGTTGTCCACTGAGATGAGTCCTAGCAGTGAAGTAGAGTGGATAGAGATGTCTCAAGTACCGTATATATCAGCAATGGGTAGCCTGATATTTGCCATGATTAGTACCAAACCAGAAATTGCACATACAGGGGGAGTTGTGAGTCGGTACATGGCAAATCCTAGTAGAGAGCATTGGATAGCAGTGAAAAGAATTCTTTGTTACATCAAAGAAACGTTGAATACTACATTATGTTACAGAGGATCAGACACGGGTATTTGTGGTTATGTTGACTCAGATTATGCAATTGATCTCGACAGAAGCAAGTCCACCATCGGATATGTGTTCTTATTTGCTAGTATAGTTATAAGTTGGGTATCTAAGCTACAGTCAGTTGTGGCTACATCAACAACAGAAGCAGAATATGTTGCAGCTACACAAGTTAGTAAGGAAGCAGTTTGGTTAAAGTTGGTAATGGGGGAGTTCGAGCACATACAGGAGATAATTTCTCTATTTTGTGACAGCCAGAGTGCTTTGCATCTTGCAAAGAATCCAACCTTTCATGCCAAGAGCAAACATATCTCAGTGCAGTACCACTTCATTCATGAGAAAGTGGAGGAAGGGATGATTACTATGAAAAATATCAACACGAAGTAGAACGTGGCAGATTTTCTGACTAAGGTTGTCAACACAGATAAGTTCATATGGTGTCGTTCCTCCTATGACCTAATAAAGACATAAGCAGTATGGAGTCGAGAGAGAAAGAATGGTGAAGATTAATTGGCACCTAATTCAATCTTTAAGTGGGAGAATGTTAAGACACTCATCCCACATCGGTGGGATAAGAGTGTGAGACGAGGAAAGAAGCCTATAAAAGAAGGCTCTCTCCTCCTCCTTCAATACACCAAAACAAAATTTCACTTTTATGTATAAATTAGAGGATTAATTTTGTAATCCCTAATTTTCTTTTATAGTGAAATTCTTCTCTCTCTGTAGTTTTTATCCTATTGGGGTTTTTCACATAAATTTCTTGTGTTCTTTAATTTCTTCCTTATTTTCTTCATATTTTTCTTTCCGTGCTTTCTTTTTCAACAAGTATGCAATGGGGAGTGAGGTGACAACTTATGGTGATATATACAGCTATGGAATCCTACTATTGGAGATGTTTTCAGGAAAGAGAACAACTGACGATAGCATGTTTAGACATACTACAAGAAAAAAGGCATTTACCGATGAAACTTACTGACGAAAAATGTTAACTTTCTGTCGGTAATTTAATTTTATGACGGTATTCACCGATGAAAAAATGCGTCACGAAATTGGACGTCGATAATTTTGCCGACAGAGTCTTGTTTCCGTCAGGAAATATACTGATGGTACACACCTCCCGTCGGTCAATTTACTGATGGAAAGAATCGTCTCTGTCGGTATAGATATAGATGGTTTGTGATAAATCGTCAGTGAATGCATAGTAAAAATGTGAATATATGCCAACAGTTTGTTAATAACCGTTGATAAATATCGCTCAAATTACGGACAAAAACTGACGATTTACCACCAACCTTCTGTAAATATAACTTAACTTATCAACAGAGACTTAAATTCTGTCGGCAACGACAATACACATTTTCATCAATTCACCATAATTCTGTTCGTAAGTATTTTCTTTTTTAAAATCTCGACATTAAATTTGATTTGGATAATTTCAACAGCTATAAATTATTTGTGCATAATTTTTGATTTGTTTATATATTTAATTTGTTTAAACAGAAAATTAATTGATCATATAAAGGAATAATTTCTTCATTGATAATAAAAACATTAAATTGTATATAAATTTAAACCAAATGACTACAACAATCCTATTGTCTTGGTGAGCGTAGATGGTCTGAGTCTCTAGCCCTCCCCTTCAATTGCTCCATGTCATTTTGGAGGTTAGTCATGTACTCCATTGTCTGTTGCAACTGACTTTTCAAGGTCTACACTGTGCTCTCAAGCTGATGGATACGTTCCACTATCGACTATCTACTTGATGCTGCTGTATTGGACGTAGAGGAGTGCAAATAACATGTG
Source organism: Erythroxylum areolatum (assembly GCA_024520975.1). Taxonomy (NCBI): domain Eukaryota; kingdom Viridiplantae; phylum Streptophyta; class Magnoliopsida; order Malpighiales; family Erythroxylaceae; genus Erythroxylum; species Erythroxylum areolatum. The sequence goes on along the minus strand of JANIJH010027088.1, from coordinate 4,999 downwards.
TTCCCAAATGAGCCTAGCTCGAAGATCCTTCCACGACTGTCCCTATCACCCACTGCATTAAAATATGCTTAGCTCTCATCAACAGCTTGTTCTCCCTGAGATTGTCGCTAAATTGTTTCTTGTATTTGGTCATATTATGACGTAATGCTTATATTATAATTAGTAAGTCATAATTATTAAGAATGAATATTAAAGCATGAATTTCACATGCATTCAGTTCTCTACATCAGCAGTTGACGAATGTCATACCGTCATGCTTCTTAGTGTGAGTATGCAAAAACAATTGATGGGGTGTAGGCCTTATGCCCATAGTCTTTTCCTGCGTAATAATAAATTATTCTAAGTTAAACTAGAATTTATAAAAAATTTTACAGAGTTTCCTCTATTTTTATGATATTGCCCCCTGTTGAACAAAGAAAATAACTCACCACAACCATATATGGCACCAGACATTTATACCATGATCATTATCTATAATAAACATATTTTCATCACAGCATTCACAAATCAATTTAAATTGAAATACAGTAAAGTAAAAAATTAGAATATAAGTGTAATAGTTAGATACTTACAAGTCTCTCTGCATGCTCGTAATGGGTAATTGATCTTCCCGTATGAATGGGAAGACTGTCTCCCCCTGGGCCTCTACGTCTGTTGGTCGAGTTAAGCCATGAGATGAACATTGCCTAAGATGATGTCTAGTACTCCTGTCAACGACTCCATATGCCCTCAGAAATATAAAGCGATCGTATACCAACCTTGTGTATCGCACCAATAAAGTCGCGATAACATGTACGAGCTCACCTCTCCCATACACCATGTATGACCTCGTCGATACCAGAATCCCAATAAAATTGTTTCTGAAATTAAAAGGAAAAAATTCTATAACTTATAATCTAATATTATTTATATAATTAATGTATACAAATAAATGAAAAAAGTAAATTATTTGCATATTTACCTCAAACTCTTAAAAGTAAAATGCCTTTGTGGCCTGAGAGATCTTCTTCCATACTTAACCCTCAGGATCAATCCTCTCCTTAAATGTACATGTCATATGTCTAGAACACGGTCCAAAAGAAATCAACCTAATATCAAAGTCATTAACTATACTGAAATAATTTAACCATCAGGTGTTATCCTCAATAATTTGCGTAATTATAAGTCTCCTCTATAATAAGATCATAAGTTAACTAAGGAGCTCTTTTTTTAATTTAAAAATGGCGATGTCACATTTTACGAGGACCCTATTGAAAATTCAACAGAATTTTTCCTATAAAATAGACATCCCCCTTTTGAAAGAAGGGTCCCTCCTGCAATAAAAATACACTTATATATCGACCAGTAACCACAACTTAAATTGGGTCTCCAAACTATATGTATATTCTCAATTCAGTCCACATTTACATCGCAAAATCTATAATAATCCAATTCACAATTTTAACATCCTCTATTTTATGCTATTTACTTCTCATTCCTTACTCATTTTGCATGTTATTCCCTATAGGGAAATCAAAGATTTGTAGCTACAAATTTAAAAAAAAAAAGCCTTAAAATGTAATTAGGACAATATTGAAATTAAAAGGCCTAAAGAAATATGTAGGGAACAAAGATAAAAAGTCTCTAAGAAAAATCGAGAATTGAACTATTACAATGCATAAAAAGGCATATAGGATTTCAATATAATAATAAAAGTCATAAATTTAAGAGGTATCTAAGACATAGAAAAAAATTATAAGACAAAAGTTATCTAAGACAAAAGACTAACACGTAAAAGGCCTAAAGAAGTATTCAGAATTAGGAAACAAAAATTTAATAAGAGAAAATTAAAATTTAAAGCCTAAAGAAATATTTAGATTTTTATATAAACATTGAAGGTCCTAAAGGGGTTTCTGAGAATTATTAAATACAAACCTAGAGGGGTATTTAGAGTTCTTGGGGAAAAAATTTAAAGATCCTAAATAAGCTTTTAAGAATTAACAATAACAAAACTAGTGAGATATTTAGGTTTTAGACAAAATTGAAAGTCCTCTAGAGGTACTTGGGACTTTATACTAAAAAAATTAAGTTCCTAGAGAAATTTTAGGAATTAAAAACTACAAACCCAAAGAGGAAAATTTTGAAGATCATATAGAGGTTTCTAGGAATTAGCTATTACAAAGCTAAATAAATATCAAAGGTTTTAGGTAAAAATTGAAGGTCTTGGCTAGGTCTATGAATTAACAACTACAAACCTACACTGGTATTTAGGGCTTCAAACAAAAATTGAATGTCTTAGACATGTTTCTAAGAATTAATAACTTCAAGTATAAAGATAGATTTAGTTATCAAACAAAAATTGAAGGAATTAAGGAGGTATATATAAGTTAACAATTAAAACCTTTAAAAGGTATTTAGGGTTTAAAAAATTAAAGGTCATATAGAGTTTTCTAAGAATTAACAATTACATAATAAGAGGAGTATCTAACGTTTTAGGAAAAAATTGAAGCTTTTAAAGGGGTTTCTAAGAATTAATAACTAACAAACCTATTCATTGAAGTAAAAGACTTAGAGAGGTATCGAGGCCTTACACTAAAATGAAATAATTGGAGAGATAGTTAGGATTTAAGAACTATAAACATAATATAGTATTTAGAGTGTCCAATAAAATGAAAGACTTAGAGAAGTATTTAGGTACCATGAACTTCAATCATATAATAGTATCTAAGGGGGTGTTTGTTTCCATTTTTATTTTTGGTTTTCTTTTTTTGTTTTCAAATTCGGTAAAAAAAATCTTATTTGTTTCAGTTTTTTGTTTTTATTTTTGGTTTTGGTTTCTTCCGATTTTTAAAAATTATGAAAACCATAAAAAAAAAAGTGGTTTTTGTTTCCTGTTTTTGTTTTTTTTATAATCTGATTTACTATCATTTAAATATATATTATTTAATTATTTAATTTTTAATAAAAATTATGAATAATTTAATTCAAGATTATATTTATATATTTAATAAATTAAAATTAATTATCTATAAAATTATGAATTATTTAATTTTATTTAATTTTTATAATTGAATTATATATAATTAAATTTAAAATATATAAATATTCAATTAAAATTTGATTTAATAATTAAAATATATTTCAAATAAATATTAATTTTTAAATTATTTATTTTATTAAAATATCATAATTTTATTAATAATTTGGTAATAAATATAATATAAGAGATTAAATAAATTTATTTAATTAAAAATAATTTATCTTTAAGTTTTATCTAAAATGTAATTATTATCAGTGATAAAAATACAACTATATTAACATTAATAACCAAACAGGTTTTTGTTTTTATTTGAAAGAAAAACATAAACAAAAAACTGAAAACGAAAACTGAAAACTACAACAGAAAAATAAAAGTAGAACCAAACGGCCCCTAAGATTTTCAAGCTACCATTAGGACTCCTATAACCCATTGCCAAAGTTTTCTAGTATTAACTTAAATATTTTTAAAACATCTATATGAAAGTATTTAATTGACTACTTAATTTAAAGGATAACAAATTAATAGTTTATGCTAAATACAATAAATCACTTCATTTCTTCTTTTTTCATTGAAAATATAAAATTTATATAGAAAATCGTATTTATGAGTATGATTGCATTATCAACTTGACTTGCTTTATATTATGATGTTTTTGTACAATGATATTGGAATAAACTCCAATTAAGCTTAAGATGACAATGTGTAACATTCCATCACTGATGGGAAGGGTAAAATAGTAATTTGGGACGGGTTATGAGTGTGTAAACTAGTCTCGGCATGTTCATGCATAATATGGCCTCCATGTATGCATAAATTGTAATTTTTGTATATGCACATGATTGTATATGCACATGATTGTAAATGCGTTCATGACATTTCCCGGCATATGTGTTTATTGCGAAAAACATATGATTTAGTGCTTGAAGATTGAATTGGAGTGGATTTTTCTGTGTTTTACATTTTTGTATAATTTTTGAAATTTTTCTAGAATTTTTGGAGGAAAATTTTCGGACCGAAAAAAAAATGCCAAGTGGCAGACTAACTAGTTTTTAGTAGTAAAAAGTACTGTCCAATGGCACTGGAAATTAGGCACATGATTTTAGGAATTATGCATTTGGAGCCATTGAAATTTGGAGAGAAATTGGACTAGAAATTAAATTGTTTTGGAAAGGAAATAAATGAATCCTTAAAGATAAGACAAATGTGTCACTTGCCTACTTAGTCTTATGCTTAAGTGTTTTTATAAATATCCTAACTTGGAGAGCCATCCACGACTCTTCTAGGTTGAAAAGAGTAAAAAGGTGATTTTAAGTGCTTTCTTCCTTCTCTCCTTCGTGGGTTCTTCTCTTCTCCTTCTTCGTTGGTTCTTCATCCACCATACACAGAATTCTTCTTGTTTACTTGCTTGCTCCTCCTTTATTTACACACAAAGCCAAGTCTAAGTTTTCTACCTGTAACATCCCGTTCCCAGATTAAGGGTTAGAACCTGAAATGCATTGGCAAGTTTACACACATTGTGGCATACACATATATGGGAATCTGTGAACTACTTGATTGTGATGTATATACTGTTTAATTTCTACACACGCACTTCATTCATGAGTGCATGATCAGATAATGACAGTTGTGACAGGAGTAGCCAGAGCTAAAAGCTCAACGTAATTGGGTTTTGAGCCTACAGTGATTTAGAGCCTCAGGCTCAATAATTAATGCGCCCATATTGGGATAGTTTAGGCGCTCGGTCACAACACCGTGATAATTTGGAAAAGTGTCACATGTGCATTTTTATTTGATTCATTTTGATGGAGTGAAAGGCAAAATGCCTTATGTTTATGTGGAAAAGAAATAAAAGTATTGCCTATGTGATCATATGGTATTTTGATCAATGTGCAATTATGATATTATTGTGATATGCTTGATTGTAATTCATGAATAATTGGCAAAGTTGTAATGAGTGACCATATGATATGCATTGTTATG
>JANIJH010027080.1:0-11330 GCA_024520975.1 Erythroxylum areolatum | reverse complement strand
AATTGTAATTTCTGCAAATTATTGTATTTTGTGTATTTGAGTATATTTGTTGTGTATAACTTTTCGATTGGAAAAAGGTTTCGCAAAAGAAATTGATCAAAGTGTAATATGTGTTGTTTTTGGAATAGGCTAATCGAACTTCTGGTATGTGAAAAACAAAATTGGCAACTACTATAAATGAAAATGTTTCTGAATAAAAGTAGGCCCAAAGTTACGATTATTGATTTTCACGTACGCTTGAAAAAAAAAGTTTTATATTGAGTTTTTGACGAACTAAGTGATGTAACACGCCACCCTCGTGGGGCACGAACTCGGATATCACTATCGATGTCGGTTCGGGTCATGCGGGAGTGAGGTGTTACAATGTTGGTTCTCAAGAATAGAGAATGAGTTTTACTTTTTCTAACTAATTAAAATTTAATGTGTTATATTTTACATCATATTTAAAATAGTAAAATTTTAAAGAAAGAAGATGTTATAATTTGTAATTATTTTGAGACATTAAGAATATTACTATTTATTAATCAAAATTTAAAAAAAATTAAGAGTATTTTAAGGAATAATATTTAAATTTAAAAAAAGTACATTGAAAGAAGGGGACTAAAAATGTTATTAATTAGTAAGTTAGTATAGATAAAAAATTTATTTAGGATAATTTAAGAGTGTTTTAAGGAGTGATAAACTTTAACGATGTACATTTAAAGAAGGAAGATAAAAAAAAATTATTGATTAGTAATTTAGTTTATATAAGATATTTTGTTTAAGATAATTTAACAAGTAATGTAAAGAATGATGTTTAAACTTTTAAAAAGTATGTTTAAAGAAGGTCACTTAAAACGTTATTAATTACTAATTTATCATAGATAAATAATTTTGTTTAAAATAATTTATGAGTTTACTTCTTTATACATACTTAAAACTTTGACGTTTTTTATACATATTCAATATTGGAAAAGATTTCATTTGAATTGATTTTTTTTAATGTTTTCAAATTTTCAACCTCTTTTCTATTTCTTCTCTATATACTTTGATTCTTTTGTGTCAAGAACATAAGATAAATAAAGTATTTTATTCTTATAAATTTACTTCTTGTTTATTATATATCGATTTTATATTGGTTAAACCTTTAAAACTTATCCTTTGACTGGTTCGATGTATGGTCCGGTTTTTAGAACATTGTTTGTATCTCCTCCTGTCGTCCTTACTTTAGGTTTTATACTTTCATACATGTCCCAATAAGTTGTATGTAAGTCATAGGGAGGTCCTTGACTACTAAGCACCTCTATATGATTTCCCTTGGTACCTTATCATATGCTTTTGTAAATCAATAAAAACCATGTGTAAGTTACGTTGTCTTTCAGTGTAGTATTCCATTAACCTTCTAAGGAGATGCAAAGCTTCTGTTGTTGACCTTCCTAGCATGAAGCCAAATTGGTTTTCTAAAATAGAAGTGAAAGGATCTGTTTTGGAGTTCTCCTTTCGGAATCCGAGTGGAGCCCTCCCAATGACCCCAGGGTAACCCTCTAAATGATATCTAACTAGACCGAAGGGTTCCCACAATGTCAAATGCTCAACTATTTAAAACCTTTTATACTTTAATAGTTAAAAGCACATAAAATAGTGGAAATTTTTTCTATCATTTTATTGAAAATTTTGACAGCATAACGATTGCATTTTGACATTCTCAAAATTTTCAAAAGCCTTGTAAAATTTCGAAACACTTTTATATTCACACCAATTTCTCAACTATAAATTTTGGACTTCAAATCCACTCAGAAGCAACCCCCAGCATATAATTATCAAAAATCACTACAATAAACTTTAAAGCTAAAACATATTCATGCATTTCATTTAAAAGCCTTTATAAATATCCATTCTTTATATAAATGTAAATATCACAAGCACAACAACACCCGACAATACAGCTAATCTTGCGGCAGAGTCCCAATTACTGCAACACATGCATGCATACCTGGCATGGTTTGTTTAAAATCATAAAAATAAGGGTAGGCTAACCGAGCTCAGTGAGTGTAATCAATTTATAAGAAAATTGAACTTTTCATAACAATATAACTGCAATATTCCCTACAATTATAAAGTTCATGGTAAAGCATTTGCCATGACAATTTATTCGTGCATCATCAAATTTGATAATAACATAACATTTTGTAAGACACAATTTCAATTTTCTGAAATACTATTCCGAAATGCTTTTCGACATTAAACTCATAATATATAAGTTTCCATTTTATTTTTTCCTTTTTTCTTTAAATAATAAATAGTGGTGGCAATAAGTTTTCTAAAAAAATTTATACTAAAAATAAGCCAACCATTAAACTTTAGTACTATATGTTACCTCTCAAATCACTTTTAAAAATAAATAGTGGCCGCATTATTATTACAAGACTTTTATTACTCAATATAGCCCACCACTAGTTTCTTTACCATATGGTACATTAGGCCTAAAGTCACGGAGCTAATTCTGCATCGTTTACCCACAATTGGTTAATCAATAATTACGGAGCTAGTTCTACATCGCTTATCCACAATAAGTTAACGAATATAAATCGGTAGTTACTGAACTAGTTCTGTATCGCTTACTTGTAACAAGTCATGGAGCTGGTTCTACATAGCTTACCCGTGACTAGTTAATTACTATTTATAGAGCTGTTTCTACATCGCTTACCCATAATAGGTTAACCACCTTAAATGCACTTGAATAATAACATGTATAAAGCCTAGTAGTGTACCATAGGCAAAAGGAACTCTTACATTTAAGACTCGTCTTATTTTCTAAATCAAATATGGGAGGATTCATAGAATTATTTCAATGTAACTCCTAATCATACAAAATTTAACTTTCAAATTAAAACTCATATATTTCTAAAGCATGCACTTATATTATTAATATTCACTTGTAAAATATCATTTGCATAAAACTCAGCATAAATATTCATTTCATGATCAATTGAAAACCATTTGCATGAATTCAATTTAAAGATCACTCACAACTTGCTAGTCTCTATAAATAGAAATCATTTGCATAAAATCAATTTAAAGAACACTTACATGTCATCAATTCTTTTACAAAGAATTTAGTCATATAATAAAATTAAAATACACTAATTGTTTTGCAAACTTTTCGCCAAGTACATTCACGCGTTTGGCACCTCTCCTTTACTTACACAAACCGCATTTCACTTAGGCATTTATTTCCAAACTAGGAAATAAGACATTAAAACTATATATTTGATTTAACCAAATTCGAGATGTGTATATAATCATGTAACACACACGCTAATCATATTTCTACTTACTTCCGTAAGCTAACCTATTGGTCACTCTTTCCAAATCTAACTTCAAAAATCACTTACATACCATATTTTACCCATTTTAACACACACGCTAATCATATTTCTACTTACTTCCTTAAGCTAACTTATCGGTCACCGTTTCCAAATCTAACTTCAAAAGTCACTTACATCCATATTTTACCCATTTTAACTCACCAATTTCTTCAAAACACAATCTCACCTAATTTAATTCACTATATCATGATCATGTATGATGAGTCACGGTTATGACCTATGTCCAGAATCCATACTTCCATTTGTTCCTCAATTTTCATCTAGCAAACGTTTAATTTAGGTTTGGAGGTCTTATAGAAATTTGTTCCCCTTTATCTCTAGTTTCCATATCATCAAAAATCATGACATTTCAACTTCTAAATCATGAAAAATGTACCAAATATCACAAGTTTCAAAACAGGGCAGTATTAGGCTACCATTTTCAATCCCAAATTTCAGTATCATTCATCCCGAATTAGATCTAGGTTTCTTCTAGAGATTTCTAAGACTATGTCTTAAGTTTCATATCCAATTGGAATCACCCAATTTGGAGGTCTGTAGGCTGATTTATGATAAAAACATAGTACTAATTCAAATGAACCGAGAACCAAAGACAAAATCTCACTAAATGTAACTCTTTCTCTTGTCATATTCAGCCCTTAAATGCTTCCAAAATTATTGTCTACTCCATGAAAAGTCAAAAATTATCATTGATCTTTCATGGATCTATCCTACACAAAAACTCCAAACTAGAAATTTAAGCTAAGAAAACTTAGCAATTTATCTTCCAATCTTTTAGGTATTTGATAAGTAAGAAATTGCCCTTTATTGAATTTAATACATCAACTAACTGAATTAAATTCCAAAAATATTCCACAATCATCATATTTTCAAATTAACCACGAAACAATCTAATTACGGTAAATACTTATTGATTGGATGCTTTAAAAAAATTTTCTAGTGGGTTTAAAATCCTCAATACCCATTATTTTCTAAAAAGGACATTTACTAAACTTTCGAAACTCCTGAAATTCATCTGATTAGGCTTATTTTCAATCTATTTCAGTATTATTAGGCTCTAATACCTATTCCAAGTATTTTTCTAATTTTTGGTTTGGGTCCCAAAAATTAATATTTAAGTGAAAATACTATTCACATAAATTCACTATTCATCTAGAAATGTTATTCACTGAAATCATCTGGATTTCATTCAAAAGTATCACTTAAATTCTTAAAGCACATTTCAGGGCTTTTAAAGCTCATTTGGACTCATTCCATAGCTTCTAGGAGTTTTCAAAAAAAATTTCAAGAAATTTTCGATTTAGTTCAAACCCATCTCTGGTCTATCTGTGATCTCCATTATAACCTCAATAATACTTTTAAATGCTCAAATTGCTCTAGTATACCATAAATAGTGCATACTCTATAAAATACATGTAAAACACATTACATAGTATAATAATTGAACTAGGATATTACATGAAGCATCCTTTCTCAGTCTCTTCTTGATCACTTTCTCCCATAACTTCATTATGTGACTAAGTAATTTGAAGCCTCTATAGTTATTACAGCTTTGGATGTCCCCTTTGTTCTTGTATAAATGAATTATCAAACTAAATCTCCACTTGTTTGGCATTTTGATAGACTTAAGGATCACATTACCCTCTTCACTTACACTCTTCCATACCGCTATGGGTATCTCATCAGGCCCTAATGCCTTACCACCCTTCATCTCCCTTAACATATTCTTAATTTCATCCCTCGTAATCTATTCACAGCAAGTAAAATTATGAAACCTCTCAGACGAGCTAAGGTCACCTAAAAAGATATTATCCTCTACGCCTTCATTAAAAAAAAGCTATAGAAATACATCTGTGATCTTATCTTGATGTCATTTTCGACTACAAGCACCCTACCTGCTTCGTCTTTTATACAATGAACTTGATCAAACATTTTTTGTTTTTTATTCCCTAGCTCTCACCAACTTAAAAATATCATTGTCTCTATATTTAGTATTCAGTCGTTGATAAAGTTTCTCATAAGCTCTACTTTTAGCTTCTAAGATTATTAGCTTCACCCCTTTCTTTGCTATTTTATACCTTTCTCTATTACTAACCCTCTCCACCTCTATGGGGCTATCCAAAATAGCTTTATAGGTAGCCTTCTTGAACTTAACTTTTTCTTAAACTTCTTTACTCCACCACTAAGAATCCCTCTTACTATCCCTTCACCCTTTAGAAACACCAGTGATCTCTATAGTTGTATTCCTTAAAAGAGTTGCAACTCTCTCTCACATTTGGTTAGCATCTCCTACCAAACTCTATTCTTCTCCATAACTTACTCTTTTTGTAAATTGTTTCTCCATATCTCCTTTCAAATTTCACCATCTAATTCTTGTGCACCTCAGAGGACTTCTCTTTAGCTTCTAATCCTTAATAAAAAGATCCAAAACTAGCCGTTTATTTTGAGTTGAGACACAAACACTAGGTATCAACTTGCAATCCTTGCAACTAGATCAGTCCCTCCATCTAAGAAGTAGTCAATCTAATTCTTCACAGTTTTGTTCTTAAAAGTCACCAAGTGTTCCTAGTTTTTCTTAAAAAATAATTGGCTATCACCAACTCAAACACTAATGCGAAATCCAACAAAGTAATCCCACTATCATTTCTTTCACTATACCTAAAACCCCTTACATTATAGAGTAACCATCTGAGGTTGCTCCTATATTACCATTAAAATCTCCTCTTAGAGTAACCCCATCATTCGGGGGTATTTACTGAATCACCCCATCTGGTTCTTCCCAGAATGATGTTTAATTTGTTCGCCTAACCCTATTTAAGGTGCATAAGCACATACCACGTTTATAATATCTCCCTTCACCACAATCTTTATGGACATGATCCAGTCATTAGTCCTATTTACCCCCACATTATGTTATATGAGTTCCTTGGCAACCAAGATACCTACCCATTTTGTTGTCTCGACCCTCCTGAATACCAAAATTTAAATCCATTTATCTCTTTAACTTTAGCTCTCGTATACCATGTCTCTTGCATCCACGCTCTATGAACCTTATACTCTTCTAAAGTCTCCACTAATTCTAGAGACTTCCCTGTAAGGGATCCGATGCTCCAATAACCTATTCATAATCTATTAACATCATTTCTTCTTCTAAACTCGAAACTTATCGAAGGACTAACCCATATACTCACATCAAAGCCCAAAGTCGCCACTCCTATCCTATTGTCCAAAACACGCTAAAGAAGACACTCCTAACAAGCCCCTAAATGACTCTAATAACAATCAATGAAGAAAAGCTAGATTGATACTTAGTCGCAAAGGGTGTCACAATAAATAGGTATGAGAATTACAGGTAACCCTAAACTCACAACACTAAAATTTAAAGATCCAAAATTGAACCTCTAATAGCAACTAGCTAACTGCAAAATGCCAAAGGACGAGATAGATCCGTTAAATATAAATATAAATATAATAAATATTAATAAATAATAATAATAATAATAACAACAACAATAATAATAATAATAAAATAAAATAAGATAAAATAAAATAAAATAAAATATTTAAGATGCTAAATAGTGTGAGAGAGAAAAAAAAACTCCAAATTGTTCTAATATGTTAAAGATGTCACACATCAACTTTGTATTTACTAGTCATATTTATCGTTGATCGTCAGAAATGTCTCTATGAAGGGACTCACGTTGATTCAATCTTTAGAGATGCAAAGTCAAATGCCCCTCTTTTGGCTTCTTGTTCAATAAAAAAAACTCTAACACTTCAATAATAAAAGTCAATAAGTGAAATATTTATAATTAGATTAAAAAGAAAAATATTATTACAAATAAATAACTATTTATATTATTGAAAAGAAATGCTAATAATAATAATAATAATAATAATAATAATAATAATAATAATAACAATAACAATAATAACAATAATAATAATAACAATAATAATAAGAACAACAACAACAACAACAACAACAACAAAGTAGTAGTAGTAGTAGTAGTAATAGTAGTAGTAGTAGTAGTAGTCAACCTAATAAGTTTGAAATGACCAGTCTTTTGTAATGCAACCTAATAAGTAATGGATATTATAAGTCCACTTTTACCATTCCTCATTTTGTGAGACCCTAGTGGTCTCCACCTTTCACCGTGACCTACTTGGTTGCTCAATTATGCTACCACAGAGAAGTAGCAGTGTAGGCGGAACTACGGGTGATTAATGGAAATGCGACATCAAAAAGAATAAGTTAAAACTAAAATAACAGTAGAGATTAAAGAGTAGAAGCAAGAATTGCCGAGGCATGGTTCAAAAAAAAGAGATGGAGTAGCCACAAAAAATAAGGAGATGGTTCAGCTGATTGACTAAAAATTAGCTGTTTGACTTTATCAACCATCTATTTGTTATGTTTGGTTGTTGGTTGATTGGGTTGGCAAATTCAACCCAACTAGCCAAAAATAAGAAGCTGCTACGATGCGGTGTTTTAAGGGAATCAACTGTTTACTTTTCCTATAATACCAATTTTGCCCTTAAATTTTTTGCCAACCTTATTTATGTCTCTCTTGTGTTCACATGTCTCTCATGTTCTTTAGAAGAAACACTCTCACTCTCGTTTTCTCTAGATTTCTCAGATTACCAGATCCTTGTAGCTTGCGACAACGGATCAGTCGCCTTTCCTTTTTTCTTGTTTCCATTTCGCTTGTATTTTACAAGTTTCATTCTTGAATCTTGTTCCCCTTATTTGGACAAGACTCTTGGTTCTCTTTGCAAGGCGTCAAGACCTGAGGTGTCGAGATATGTGGGTGAACTGGTAACCGATGGGCTTAACTCCACTCTAGGTGTGGCCCTCGCCCCCCCCCCCCCCCCTTGTTTGATTCTCCGTTATTGCAAACTTGGTATTTTGTTCCTGGGAAATTGATGTTTTAGGATCTAGCATGTACATGTCTTCTTGAATACATCACCTTCTACATGCATCGCATTTTGGTACTTTTTCCAATTTCGAGCTTAAAGAAATTTTTTCTTGATTTTCATATCTGAGAAGTCTAATTGAACGTTTTGAACAATCAGAGAGAAACTCTTAAGCCTCGGCTTATATGTTATCGGAGCTTAGAAGGCCCAAATGCTATCGGAGCTTAGAACTTCCAAGCTCTTCCCTCATAAATACTACGAACTCTGTAAAATTCAGATCTCTTTTTAGGTTTTTATTTTTTCTCCTTAAAATTGAATTTGATTTTTGATTAGTAGATATGAGAGCCTTTGATGAGTTGAGGAAACTTGAGATGTTCTTTAAAGACGCTGCACTTTGTAACAAAACAATTTTTTAAAGTCACGCAGACGACTCATATAGATCTTAATAAAGAAGAAAAATGTCTATAGAAAGGCACGACGTTTCATCCTCCACATTCCTTAAAGAAATTGTTATGCACGCTCTGTTACTCCTTCCAAAATTCCAACTTTTCTTTCTTCGACTCTCAAAGTTTCCTCCTTTATATGGCAGGTTCTTTGATATACTCTATGGGGCTCCTTTGTTTGGTCATAGGAAATCTAGGAGCATTTTTGGGGCTGTTCTTTACTGTGTTATACTGGTAATCAAAGTTTCTTTTTTTTCTTCTTCTTCTTGGTGTCTAAATTTTGAAAAGTTCCTAATTTGATTCCCTAGTTCCCTATTATAATTGTCTTTGAATTTATATAAGTTATGCTATTTTAGTCGCAGTAGCTACTTATGTGTTTGATTCAATTGGGAAGTTGATCCCTCCATTGCTTTGTCGTTGCCATGTTGCTCTTTTGTTAGTTACAGGTTTGTTCCAAAGCTTTTTGAATTTCCCTTTCTTTTTCAATGTCAAGTTGTTATGTGTACATTGTTCATTTTTTGCTCCATGGATCATTTCTTGAAATGATTAAATTGCATCATCATTTTGGATTCAATTTAAGTGGATGATCTTCTCACACTTCGTCAAGTTTGTCTTTTTCATGTTTTTGATGTTGAGGGCACGGTAGAATCTTAAGACGTTTCCTTGAGCCCTTATGAAGAGAGCAAGTATGGTTCTTGTAATATCTTGTACCTTAAAAGATCATATTTTTATTTTCATTTTCGCTTATCATTTTAAATAAACTACATGGAGTTGTTGTCCCAACTCTTGCTCTGATACCACAACTGTTGGGCACTGATTCCGGAACCTAACTTTCAGAGTCATAAAACAAGTGCTTGTGCTTGTTACCATGTATAGTATTCCAATTAACCCTCATTAGTCATCCTCGGTTCATCTTCACTCTCTGATACCGTAAGTGTTAGGCCCTATTTTCTGAATCATTCTTATACTAAAGCAAATATTCTATGCTCAACTTCCATCCAGATACTAAACATCTTAGAGGCTGAATCAGAATTCAATCTCTTCATAAAATTTATAAACCTACGTCTCTAGTTTACTCTACATCAGAAATCATCTCAGTTAGAACTCTACAGATCCAGATATATTCAAAATGCCGAAGTATGTTTAGTAAAATAACATCAGTTCATACTATTCCAACAGATTCCTTTACTTTCCTTTAATCAAAACCTTGTTCCAATTAATTCAGAATGTTGACAATTTTTTTGGAGAGATAACACAAAGTATTAGAATTTATTCATTCAAGAATCACTTCATTTGGAGGTCGAGTGATGAAGTTATGGCCAAAAGAATCAACCATGTTCATGTCCTCAATCATGTTGTACCTACCTCGGAAAAATTGGCATAACTTTCACTAGAGATGTTAGATTAAAGTCATTCTTAAAGGATTCAAAAAAGAATTTCAAGATCTACAACTTTTATGAAGACCTCAAAGATAAATTCTATCATCTACAGGGTCAAAAAGGGGACTAGATGACAGGACCAGACGAATAGTGCACCAGACGATACGACGTCACCACCAGACGATATGACGTCACCAGATGATACGTCATCACCAGGCGAAGCATCCTTACCAGACGATATGTCCTCACTAGATGAAGCGTCCTCACTAGATGAAGTGTCCTCACTAGATGATATGTCCTCACCAAACGAAGCGTCCTCACCAGACTACACGTCCTCACCAGACGATATGTCATCACCAGAAGATACGTCCTATACTCTCGAGCATCTCCACTTATAAGGACCATAATTTTTGACTCTGATATTCAAAAATTCCATACTATATACCGTTGGAAAGCTAGAAAGCTAAGCTATAACTTTCTAGAAGAAAACTTTGCATAATTCAACCTAGATTAATCCAAATTTTACCCTAAACTTAGAACACAAATTTTTTCCCTTATGGAAGACTTGAAATTTTGCATTTCGCAAACGTGGAATGTCCTGAGCTTAACCATTCAGCTACCAAATTGACTTCATTAAACTCTCAAATCTCAACTCATTTGTCTCATCACCTTCAACTATATCTGATCAGTCATAATTCCTATCTTCCTTCCCATAATGTCTCACTTGTGCATACATACATACATACATACATACATACATACATACATACATACATACATACATATATATATATATATATATATATATATATCAATGATTTATGTTCCAAAATCATCAACTCAAGTTGATTTCCTCTTCACGTATATCTAATTTCAACTCACATCATCCATGCACCATTCACATTTCATTAACGTCAAAAGAATAAAGTTTTAAATATCTTTAATGGCATTCCAAGCCACATTACATTATCGTCTCAAAATCTCAAATTATAAAAGGATCCTTTAAAAAACAAACTTCTTGCTTTCCCAAAATCAACTTAAACTACAAAATAAGCAAATTTAGAGAAATGCCTTTAGGCTCTTGATCACTTGGTCTCTTAGCTATCAACCGAAGATGGGATAAAAGGGGGGTGAGCTTGAAAGCTTGTAGGTAACAAGTTTATAACAAAGAATAAGCAAAATTGTTGAAATGTTTCTTGTCTTATAAAAGTCATAGTGAATTTATA
>JANIJH010026993.1:0-11336 GCA_024520975.1 Erythroxylum areolatum | reverse complement strand
CCCTATTGAGTGGGATTTTTGTTATTATATAAAGGGATCAAAGAGGCAAGAGGAACAAGAGAAGAGGCATGTTTGAGCAAATCCATAATCAAGGAAATCAAGGTAGGTACATGTTTATAATAGAGTAAATAAGCCACTACTCTTTTTCTTTAAAGCAAAGAAGTTTATTGATTTCAATTGCATCATAAGTGTTGCATTTTTTTGCTTTGGCATGATTTGTGACAACTGCTATATGTTTGCTACATGAACTGTTTAATGGTTTATAAAGAGATTTTTTAAGTCATTTGTGAAAAGAATAGCAAGTTTATGAAATCAAGTTTTGAAAGCACATATGAAATATTGTATGCTCATGAAACTTAAGTTTTTAAGAAGTGCCATTTTGAGCAACACACGTTTACAAGTCATGATATAAATGGGTTTGTGGTGATCCCTCAAGAAATGTCACGTGCACGTTGACCCAAGTTTGAGGCTTCTCTCGCCTGCCCACTAGTGGCATGGAGCTCCTTTATGGACTCCTATAAGTTCACGGCTACACAAGACCATTACGTAGGATTGCGTTAGTACATTCTGTTCACGGCTACACAGGACCCTTATGGGAAATGTGTAGTACGTTCTATTTTACATCCACCCAAACCATTCTGATGTGCTTATGTGCTTATGATATGTTGACAAGTTTTATGCATGCATGATTTATCATTGCTCATGAATTGTTTGATAAATTGAAAATTTTAAGAAACTAGTGTTTGAGGATTTTATCGTGAAATTACTATAGTTTCGAAAATGTACAATGGCAATGAATTTTGGAAATAATTTTTGCTTATTTTCTATTATAAACTGTTACCCACGAGCTGTCAAGCTCACCCCCATTCTCCTCCCCATGTTTAGGTGATGAACAAAAGATGGAGTAAGAAAGAGTCAAGACCTAACCTCGATTATGCACATTTTTGTATTTTTAAGATAGATTTTGTAACTATGAGGGTTTAGTTGCATTTCAAGGATTATTAGTTCATGTAACTTTTGTATATGGAGATTTGAGACATTGATGTATTGTGACTTGAAATGCCATTAAAGCCTCGTAATAATTTTGTTTTGATGTTTGATTGTCGTGGGCACGCCACCCTTATGGGATGATGCCTAATAAGGCTTCATGAAAATAACCCTATAGGATAATACGCTCAGGATTCATGTTTTCGCAAGAGTTGGGTTCTGAAAAAGGTGCCCGACACACCCTATCTCTATCTCTTCTTCAGTTAATTCATGGAAATATTTTCACATCCATATCAATTCAAGTACATATTCTCACGAAATTCTGTTACTTTATTCGCTAACACAACCACAAATACTACTTCTGTGTCTAACTTATCGAACTACGCCATATTTCTTATTTCTAAATATCCACAAACGTTCCTCATCTTACACTCTAACCAACACCATTCTTCTCATCGTTTCTACTAGTCTAAACTCTTAACGGAAGTTTATACATGTGACTCATACGGTTGTAATTACTAGGATTCTATACTCATCAGTACCTTTCTCAAATGGTGAGGAATCAGATGCAGCAGATCCTTGCAAAACTCCTCGTATTCTTTCATGAGGTGGCATTTTACTCTTTTGATAAGACACCATCTTTTGGCTTACTTTCATCTTAATCTTATTTCCTATATGTATGCATGATATGCATGTCACTTAATGTAACACGTCAACTCACAATACAATAATTAATCACATAGCCTACCAATTGATAACACTATACATTCTGATCCTAGGAAAAACCTAAAGCTCTGATACCAAACAATACTGGACCCCGCTTATGGAGTCCAGCATTCGGAGACAAATTAACAGTCACAACTCAATGCAAATTTTTTTATAAACATTTAATGCATATGCAGAAAATCGATAATCAAATCAGCCTGATTTATTTAAAACAATTTTTGTCACAAAGATGCAAACATTATTGAACACATTAGAGTTTCAGTAATAACTTGGGCCCATTACAGAACACAAAGCTTATTTTTAAAACATCTTACATTTCAAAAACCACCTCTTTGGCTTATTACAAGATACAAGATACAAAATACACATGATACAATTTGAATGCTTATGCTTAAAATGATTCTAAATTTACAAAATTTCCTGAACTAACTTCAATACAAAAGTCTCTATCTATCTTAGAGTTCCAATGTCTTGCAAGGATCACTAATCTTCTCTTTCTGCACTTGAGGAGGGAAGTGTGGGGTGAGCTACACAGCTTAGTGGCTAATATATTTATAGCCATTGGAAATAGATCAAAGTCAAGCATATGTGTGTATATATATATATCTAGCAATTCTATCATTCATACTTTACTGAAGCAGTTTAAACATTCATCAAATTTAGCTCAAATCATATAACACTCAATATGCTTCATACTCACCAATTAAAGATGCAATGCACAACAAATGGCTAGAGGGTTCCGTGAACAAAACAGAGAAACCGAAGTTTACTCCGTGAACAAAACGAGTTTATCTTTTGGATCTCGTAGGCCACAAGTGGGTAGCCGAGAGAAGGCTTTACGTCGATGTGCACGTGACTATGAAACGTTTCCTCTTTCACCCAAACAAAGCACATAATCAATTCTCAAAATCATTTTATCAAAACTAAAAATACTTTCATACTTTTCATGCTCTTTGTTCTTTCCATTCAAATCAAAATGCCATGATACAATTCAATGGCATAACATTGATCAAAATCACAATTTAATTATATCAACATATCATGCTTCTTCCACATTATAAAAAATCAAAATTATCATGTATTTTCAACAAGTAAATTTCAAACAATTTAACACATATTCACACAAAGGCAAGAATTTGCCCAATCACACAATAACTGTAAATATCAAAATTTAATTATATCAACATATCATGCTTCTTCCACATTATAACAAAATCAAAATTATCATGTATTTTCAACAAGTCAATTTCAAACAATTTAACACATGTTCACACAAAGGCAAGAATTTGCCCAATCACACAATAACTGTAAATACATTACCCACCTCATTTCCTTGCTAAGATCGAAGTCAAGGTTGTCTTTCTCCTTGCTCTTGGGTAGGATTCTCTTGGTTCCCTAAAAAAACCAAGTTTCATTCAATAGGAATCCAATAGAAAATCCTACAATGCAAAATTACTAAAATTGATTCTAAAATGCTTAAACCCAAGCATTTTCTAAACTCCATGGACCAAAATCCTTCCTAAAATCCAAAAGATCCAAAATGGTCTTACCTTGATTCTTCATCAATTGAAGAGATCTTCAGCTCAAAGGGAAGCTCTTCTCTTCCTTTTCCTTTTTCCTGTCTTGAACAACTCCAAAATCTCTTTTGAAGACCAAGAAAAGTTAAACCCTAGCTTGTTTCTCTCCTTCGCTTTGGTTTTGTTATTTCACTTCCTTCTCTCCCATTTTCGTTTTTCCCCCTCTTAAGGAAGGAAAAAACACTTCTTTCTTCCCATTTTACCCTTATTGATTGATAAAAGTCCACCTTGCCCATCCTTTAATGCCTTATGTCTTTTATACTTAAGTGTATTGCCAAAAAGCACCCTTGAATATTCTGACGTAACTCTTTCTTCTTAAAAAAGTGTTCTCCCTTGTCTTAAGTTTCCAATGAAACCAAAATCAATCCATTTGATTCAGAAATTTGAAAGTTAGGGTCCAAATATTTCAGACTGTTGTTAGGCTAAAACAATATTCTATACCCAACTTCCATCCAAAAATCGATAGTCCTAGATACTGAATTAGATTTCAACTTCTCATACCATTTGTAGCTCCATGTCTCTAGTTTATCTTAAAAATAATAACTATCTCATTCGAGGCTCTACCGATCCCGAAATCATCAAAATACTAAAGCATATTCAGTAAAATATCCAATTCCTACTCTTCCAGTCGATACCCTTACTTTGATTCAATCCATATTTTTCAAATCAACACCAAAAGCTATAAAATTTTATGGAATGTAAAAAGAGAAGTTTTAGGAATCTAAGTGCTCAAGAATCACTTCATTCGGAGGTCGGATAACAAAATTATGGCCGAAAGAATCAAACAAGATTTGGTCCTCAATCATATTGAACTTGTCTCGTGACAAAGGCCATAACTTTCACTAGAGATGTTGGATTAAGATCATCTTAGGATAATTTCAAAGAGGACATTGAGATATAAAACTTTTAAGAAGACCTTGAGATCATAATTTATCATTTGGAGGTCCAAAATGGACCAGAAAGTAGGTACAGACGAAACCAAATGAAAACCTAGAAGATATATTCTATGTTCTAAATGGTCAAAAATGGAATAGAATATAGGTACAAACGAAACCAAATGAAAAGGCAGAAGAATGGAAAAAGACAGATGAATGGGGAAAATTGCTATAACTTTCCATAAAGATATCTGATTTATGTGTTCTTTAGATGTTTCAAAAGAGGACTTCAAGATATACAACTTCCATGAAGACCTCAAAGACAGATTCTATCTTTTAAAGGGTCAAAAATAGAACAGAAGATAGGTACGAACGAAACCAAATGAAAAAGCAGAAGAATGAAAAAAGATAGACGAATGGAAAAAATTGCTATAACTTTCCCTACAGATATCGGATTTGTGTGTTCTTTAGATGGTTTGAAAGAACACTTCAAGATATACAACTTTCATGGAGATTTAAAGATTGATTCTATCTTCTAGAGGGTCAAAAATGGAACAGAATATAGGTACAGACAATACCAAATGAAAAAGCAGAAGAATGAAAAAAGACAAACGAATGGGGAAAATTGCTATAACTTTTCTATAGATATCTGATTTGGGTGTTCTTTAGATGGTTAAAAATAGGAATTCAAGATCTACAACTTTTATACAGACCTCAAAGATAGATTCTATCTTCTGAATGGTTAAAACTGGAATAGAATATAGGTACAAACGAAACCAAATGAAAAAGTGGACTAATGGAAAAAGATAGATGAATGGGGAAAATTCCCATAACTTTCGCTACAGATATTGGATTTGTGATTTCTTTAGATGGTTTGAAAGAGGAATTCAAAATCTACAACTTTCATGAAGATCTAGAAGATATATTCTATCTTATAAAGGGTCAAAAATGGAATAAAATATAGGTACAGATGAAACCAAATGAAAAAGAAGAAGAATGGAAAAAGACAGATGAATGGGGAAAATTGTTATAACTTTCTATACAGATATCTTATTTGTATGTTATTTAGATGGTTCAAAAGAGAACTTCAAGATCTATAACTTCCAAGAAGACCTCAAGACAGATTCTATCTTCTGAAGGGTAAAAAATAGAATAGAAGATAGGTACGAATGAAATCAAATGAAAAGGCAGAAGAATGGAAAAAGATAGACGAATGGGGAAAATTGCTATAACTTTCCCTACAGATATCGGATTTGTGTGTTCTTTGGATGGTTCAAAAGAACACTTCAATATATACAACTTTCATGAAGACTCAAAGATAGATTCTATATTCTAAAGGGTCAAAAATGTAACAAAAGATAGGTATAGACAAAACCAAATGAAAAAGCAAAAGAATGGAAAAAGACAGACGAATGGGGAAAATTGTTATAACTTTTCTACAAATACCAGATTTAGGTGTTCTTTAGATGGTTAAAAAGAGAACTTCAAGATATACAACTTTAATAAAGACCTCAAAGACAAATTCTATCTTCTGAAGGGTCAAAAATGGAATAGAAGATAGGTACTGACGAAACCAAATGAAAAAGCAGAAGAATGGAAAAAGACAGATGAATAGGGAAAATTGCTATAACTTTCCCTAAAGTTATTGGATTTGGTTCTTTGGATGATTCGAAAGAGGACTTCAAGATATAAAACTTTCATGAAGATCTCAAAGATAGATTCTATCTTTTGAAGGGTGAAAAATGGAACAGAAGATAGGTACAAATGAAACCAAATGAAAAAGCAAAAGAATGGAAAAAGACAGACGAATGGGGAAAATTACTATAACTTCATATTTGGGTGTTCTTTAGATGGTTCGAAAGAGGACTTCAAGATATACAACTTTCATGAAGACCTTAAAGACAGATTCTATCTTATCAAGGGTAAAAATGGAACAAAAGATAGGCTAGGTGAAAAAAATAGAAGAAGCAAAAAGCAGAAGAAGCAAAACACAGAAGAAGCAAAAAAGGCAGAAAAAGTAAAACACAGAAGAAGTGAAAAGCAGAAGAAGCAAAACACAAAAGAAGCAAAAAAGTAGAAGAAGTAAAACACAGAAGAAACAAAAGTAGAAGAAGCATAACACAGAAGAAGCAAAAAGCAAAAGAAGCAAAACACATAAGAAGCAAAAAGCAAAAGAAGCAAAACACAGAAGAAGCAAAACATAGAAGATATGATGTCATCACAGATCATGTGACGTTATTACAGAAGAAGCAAAAACATAAAAGAAGCAAAAAGTGGAAGAAAATCAAAACACAGAAAAAGCAAAAAGCAGAAGAAGCAAAAAGCAGAAGAAGCAAAACACAAAAGAAGCAAAACATAGAAGAAGCGAAGAGATAGAAGATACATCTTTCCTCATAAGGACCATAACTTTCAGCCTATAAATACAAAAATTTCAAGCTATATATAGTTGGAAAGATAAAAGAAAGACCTATAATGTTCCAGAAGACACATTTGCCTAAATCAGCCTAGATTAATCTAAGCTTTTTCTGGAATACAGAACATAAATTTTTACATTCATCAAATGTACTGCACCCAGTTTTTAACTTCATGACAAATTTTGAGATTCTTAAAGATAGAATTTAAATTCAATGTCTTCATAAGAAATCTATCCCTATGTGTTTAGTTTAATCCAAAACAAGAATTCTCTCGTTTAGATAACTATAGAAAAAGTTGTGTCTAAAATACTGAAGCATACTTCATAAACATGTTCCAGATCAACCATCCATTTTGTTTCACAATCTTTCCTTAACACAACTCATATCAAGATCACCTTTTCTACTTCATTTACTCCTCATTCTTAACTTCATTTCAAATCAATATCATCTATAAATAAATTTATAATCCATGATTAATCATGAATACCAATAACAGAACATACACATATATGCATATTCTTCATTAACTTACTACACAAATTCAACTTCATTTTTGCTTTCATTCTACTTCTAACTTTCTCCTTAATTCTTTCCATTTCAAAAATCTCTTGTCCACCAAATCACCAAAGCAAAACATGAATTTATCCACATTTCCCATTCACTACTTTACTCTTGTCTATCATTTCTAATTCAAGAATTTTTCATTCATTTGTTCTTTACTCATGACTAATCACCAAAATTTCTTATTTCCGGTTCTAACTTCGAAAAAGCGTTCAGGGTCCAACACCATCAAACTTTATAATAGACGAAGCTTGCAATTGGATAATAATAAAATTGAATGCTGCAAAATTTATATAAGAAATGCTCTATGTTAATGCTTTAAATCACAATTTAAACACGTTATTAAAATTAAATAACAAATATATCAACAATAAACATATATTGTGGTTTTCCTTTGGGTAAAATAACAATATATTAAACACATAAATTCAAGCTTAGTAATATTTACATAATTGATAATCATGCATACTCTAATTAGATGTATTAGTTATCTTTGGATATACTAAATATATCTAATAATGTATCCTAATTAATCACGATAATACTCATTGATATAAAATTAACTAATCATCCTTTGGGTGATTCTTAAATATTTTAGTATCAATGAATTTTAATATACCCATTAAATATATCATTTGTCATTGCAATCATAAGCATCACATTATCATGGGTAACTATATATCTATTTTAATTTGATATTTATAAAATCTTTCTAATTTGGCCACTTTAATGACTAACAAATTATTCATTATATAAATATCAAATTACATAAATGATAATAGAAATCATATTGAAACTAATTCTTATTCATATGCATAATTACTTTATTACATTATATGATGAAACACAATCAATGGGAGAGAGAACATTTCATGTCCATTAATGGAACGTTTTCAAACCATTTTTAACTAAAAAACATAAGATAAAACAAAACATATTTAATAAATGCAATTAATTGCCCAATTAATTGTTTTGTTAATTCCATTCACTTGTCAACTTAGTCAGGAAGCACTTAATATTGTTTTTTCTTTCCCTCATTAACTTGATAACATGATTTAGGTGGAAACAAAAACATTTATAATGTTTTGTGTATAAGAAAGAGAGATGATGTGATTGTTTCCTTTTAAACTAAAAACATGCCATAATTGTTGGGTCCGGGTCCTGTTCCCTACCCCGAGACGTTTGCTCGAGGTCATCAGGTAAGGGTCACACGAGGGGAGGGTCGAAAGGATTCAAATTTGAAGGATTGGCAACGTGATAAAGTGGCGGGTTCACCGCGGCGGATGCCTTGCAAGAGAAGTTCGCCATGGTGAACTCTCAAGGCAAGGGCTCACCCTTGGGGACAAATACGCCGCAACGAAGCCCAAATTTTGAATCCCGTACTCCTAACATTCCACAACCAATGATAAACACACATACATTCATACATGAAATTCTAACCATCCAACTCACTTACCAGATGAACATAATCATACACAAAAGGAACTCCAATTCTTCATTTCCTTACTAATTCAAAAGAGTTTGAGCAAATACATATCATCATACACATCAAAGCTTAAAACAAAATACATAAGGATGCTCAATGTTGATATGTCTAATGAGCTATTCAAAATGTTCACTAACTTAGTACAAAGTCTCTAACTATCCTGGAGTTCCCGATTGCCTTGCAAGGATCAACTGTCGGCTTGTTCTACACCTGAGGAGGGAAAATGATGGGTTGAGCTATACAACTCAGTGACTAATATATTTATAACCATCGGAAATTTTCCACAAATTCAAGCATATGTATATATATATCTAACAATTCAAACATTTTCAAATTAGCTCAAAAACTCATACTTAAGCAAGTTAATGCATAACACATAACATAGAATTTAACCATTGAACCTATACTCAAATGCATCATAATTGACAATTCAAAGACGTAATGTACAAACAAATGGCTCGAGGGGTCCCATGGGTATGAAATGGAGAAACCAAAGTTTACACCATGAACAAAATGAGTCCATTTTTCGGAGCTCATATGTCACAAGCAGGCAGTCGAGAGAAGGCTCTTATCAACGTGCATGTAACCAACAAAATGGTTCCACTCTTACCCAAACAAAGCACAAATTCATTTTTATCATATACTCATACTTTGATGCTTTTTCTTATTTAATTCAAAATATTATAACCTCTTTCAAAGTATAACAAAATCACAAATAATCATGCATTATCAAATCTTCATAAAAATTAAAAAAATAAGCAATTTAGACATACACACATATAGGCAAGTATTTGTCCAATCACACAATAACTATAAATATATTACCCACCTAATTTCGCTTGAAAATCCAAGTTCAAGATTGCCTTTCCTCTTGCTCTTAGATAGGGTTTGCTTGGTTTCCTATAACAAACCAAATTATCATTGAAACAACATTTAAAGGAAATTTATAAGGCTTCAATAATAAAAAAATGCTATAGTTGAACTATAACCCTTTCAAAACCATAATTTCATGTCAATTTTTGCATGATCGTTATGATCAGGTAAATGAAGCAATTTGATGATACTTTCTTTTATAAAAATGTCCTCCATTGTATTAAATTTCTAATGACACCAAAATTATTCAATTTGGTTTAGTAATTTGAAATTTATACTCCAAACATTTTTGGACTACTCTTATACTGGAACAATATTCTGTGCTTAAGTTCCTTCCAAAACTTGATATCCTTAGAGATAGAATTTAGACTTGATTTCTTCATACAACTTGTATCCCTATGGCTCTAGTTTACTCCAAATAAAAAATTACTACATTTGGATAACTAAACCAAAATTTATGCTCAAACTACCGAAGCATGTTTGGTGTAGGAAAGTTCGAGTTTGCCAAACTTTCACAGAAACATCCAACTTTTAGCCCTTTTGTCCCATTTTCCATATTTCTTACCCCCATCATCTTACACCTAACATATCTTATACAAAATCATCCTTTCTACTTCATTTCAACCTAAAATCATTGACAATTACATCAGATCTATCTTTGATCATTAACCCTAAAAGATTAAAACAATTTCATATATCATTCATCAACAACTTCATACACACGTTGAACCTTGTTTTTCACTTTTAACTATCACTAAATATGCTTCATCAAACAATCAAGAAAGGTTAATGCCTATATTTACTTGTTTTAGACTCAAAATCTTCAAGATCTCCAAAATCCTAGCTTGATTTTCTCCTCTTCTTCTTTTCTTCTCACACCCACGATGCTTCTCCTCTTCTTAAACAAGCCAACAAATTTCTTCTTCTAATTTATACTCTTAATGGTTGTAAAATGTCCATTTTGCCCTTCCATTTAGCCTTAAAGCTTTTTAACCTTAAGTGACTTGTCAATTTTGCCCTTTTGGTTATACACCCTTAACACTTTAATTTAACCAACTCAAGCAATAAAATCCTACTAACATTGACATGCTAATTAAACTCCAAATAAAATAATTTATCTAGCAAGACCACAAAATTTATTCAAATCATGCTTAATAAATAAAAAAATTTAGGGCCCAATATTTCTCTCTCTTAAAAGAATTTTGTCCTTAAAATTATTACTTGAGTCATTAAAGAGGTGTGGATATTTCTCTTTCATGGCTTCCAATAGCTCTCACCTAGCCTCCTCCGTCGAATGGTTCTTCCATAAGACTTTAACCAACTTCACAACCTTGTTTCTCAAAATCTTTTCATTCGAGTCCAAAATCTTCACTGATTGCTCCTCATAGGTCAAATCCTCCCTTAACTGAACCTTTGAAGGTTGAACTATGTGCGAAGGGTCAGATCGATACCTTCTCAGTATCGATACATGGAAGACATTGTGAATCTTAGACAATTCCGGTGACAAAGCTAACTTATAGGCTAAAGGCCCAATCTTCTCAGTGATCTCATAAGGGCCTATGTGTCTCGGACTAAGCTTGCCTTTCTTACAAACCTCAAAATCCCTTTCCATGGAGAAGCTCTAAGAAACAATTTGTCTCCAACTTCAAATTATATCTTTTTTCTATGTGCATCTGCATAGCTCTTCATTCTGTCCTGAGCCGCTTTAATTCTGTGTTTCACCAATTTAATCTTATCAATTGTGACTTGCAACAACTCAAGCCCTAAAAGCCTCCTTTCACCTTCCTCATCCCAACAAATAGGAGTTTTGCACCTCCTACCATACAAAGCTTCATAA
>JANIJH010026973.1:0-11336 GCA_024520975.1 Erythroxylum areolatum | reverse complement strand
AATGAAACGGAATCCAGTTTGGTTTTTAAAAGTTGTCGATTTCTTCGTACTGCTTTATGATTGTGATGCCATGAGGAATGTAGTGGTAGTTGTCAGTAGTGGTCTCTTAGCGTAGGATATGTACCGAAATGACCTACGGGCGTTCCAGTGGGTACCCTATGGTAAGGGGGCGCTACAACTATGGTATACTGATAGTTGGCCTTGAGTATACTAATAACTAATCTTAATGTTTTCAACCAAATTATTTAGGTTAAAGTTTACAGGATTGCTTTACCGATTTATGAATCTCTCTATTAGGTTTGATCCTAATTCGGAAGATTTATGTCATCCTATCTCGTTGTAATCAACTCCTTCCAATTACGATAGATCTATTCATCAATAGGATTTCTCAATCTCTATATATGAAATCAGATTATGATCTAATATTTTTGGGTCTATTAGAACATCAATAAAACATATAATTGAATCAAAATATAACAATCAAACCAATTTAATTAATAAAGAATCAAATCATATCAAAGTATTAACATAGGATTCATCTAACCTAAATGCTAACAAGATGTTTAGTTACACATTATATTATTGAACACCAATTCAAACATACATAGAAAGAAAAACAAATTGAAAACAATGGGTTCATAATTCTAAATCATCCTGATTGTCTTCTATCAAATATTCTTGGGAAGTAGAGGTCTGATTTTGTATTCCGATGGATCTTTCGATGAATTATTTGTGTTCTCTACTTCTTTGGACCAAAATCATCCCTTAAGAATAATTTCTACATCTGAAATCACCTCCTTGAAGTATGCTCTCCCTTCAATTCTCCGTTCACATCTTTATATATTGAATTCTAGGGTTTTGGTTGATGCACAGTCATGCATCAAATCGTGCGTCACCAAATTCTTTGAAAATCACAAAACTAGACAACCTAGAAGAAGTGCACGATCGCGCATCTTTTTTGTACGTCAAAACTTTGTTTTATGCCATGTTTTTGTTAGAATTCTTTTCCTTTAAGGTCGTGAAGGCAATTATATTATGTATATACACTTGGAGTGAATTAAGCACCAAATATAAAATAAAATATAAAATATCAAGCAAAATACATCAAATATAAATATAAAAATATATTCAAATATGCATCTATCAAATATCCTTACACTTAAGCTTTTGCTTGTCCTCAAGCAAACGATAATCAAGATTATAAATTTACAACATCAATCCATCATCAATCTCAATCTTAATCTATCCATACATATATCCTATTGAATCAAATTAACATACAATTAGAATCAAGTTATCCTAAAATTAACTTCCTAAGTCCATATTAATAATAATTACATCAATAATTGCATTGAAATCAAAAGCATAGACTTTCACACCTTCACCAAGATTTTACTCAATGCACTCAAGTGTTTAGGGTAAAAGGTATCAACTCTCAATCAATGCATAGTAGAACTCTTACTATAAGCTTGCAATAAAATCACATCTCCATCACTCATGTGTAAACTAGAAACAAAAATCAAAAGGTCTTTATACAGGTTATAATGGGGTTAGGTAAGGTATTGTTGGGATATAAAAAGGGTTAAATTAAAGGAAATTTACTAAAGATAAATTACAAGACTTGTTTACAAACATTCTAGTCCTTCCATTATAAATCCATTGGTACTGTATACTTATTTATTTCTTTTCTTTTCTTTTCTTCTCTTTTTCTATACTTTTGTCTATTGTTTTTCTTTCTATATTTTTATCAATCAAAACAATTCCAGCATTCAATGTTACAATTCAATAAATAATGGACCTTTCAATAATTTCAAGTCTCAAATAGGTATTTAATGTAAATAATCTTAAAGGTTCAAAACATAAAAAAGTCTTCAACGAAAAATATGATATAGGTTAATATATGTTTGAAAATGGCTAAGGTTCAACTTGGTTATTCCTATACGTATATTTAAGGGTATGGTAACTTTCAAAGAAATAGGCTTTAAAGAGTTGTTTAATTTAAGTGCCTTCGTCATGTTAATATTTCTAATTTAACAAATATGGTCTCAACATGCATAATAAAAGCAAGTTCTATAATTATCCTCCTACACATTACAAACACACATGAAAGAATAACAAGAACTTAAAATTTTTTGCTCTTTTAGGCTCAAAAGCTCATGAAAAAGATGGGTATTTATGTGTGTAAATATTATTCAATTTCATTCAACTTAAATATTTCAATTATTACAAAAAATATGAATTAGAAAACTAATTTTATTCTAACCATCATCTTTTTGCATACCAATTCAAATCAATATTCATTAATGAAACATAGTATTGATTGATAGATTTCATTCAATTCAGAATATTAGTTAATAGGATTCATAATCAAGATTATAATAAGCTTAAAAGTCATTAAACATTAATCAGCTTGAAAATATTGTTAAAAATCATTAAACACATCCACACACTTAAAGTTGTATATTGTCCCCAATGTACATAATAGAAGTATAGATAAAAGTGAGAGAGATTTTTGATACTTTCTTAATTGTGACAATTTCCTAATTTTATATTCATCCAATAATGAACTACATCCTTGCAAAATATAAAAGAAAAGGATAAAAGGAACAAACAAAATAAAGATAACATAAAATAACATGAAATAAAATCCTATACTAACACATGAAATATAATCGAAACAAAATAAAACTGAAACTTTGTACCCTTTATGCTTAACTTCATCCTGGATCAATAATTAGTGGCTTGCTTCTACTCTTTTCTCTACAATGGTTTCATAGCCTGCAAACAAGCCACATGTTATAGGATGATAAAAAGGACATGACGTATTAAGTTAGTAAAACCAATTAACTATATTAATGCCCTTTTAAATGACAAACTGTTAATAAAATGAGGAATAATGAAACTCCTTAAATCATCGACTAAATCAAATAATTTGTCTTTGAGAAAGTGGGAACCTTCATACTTAAAGTCACTACTAACACCTCATCAGTAGTTTCCTTACTTAGTTTCTTTGCCAGTTCTTTCTTAAATATCTCCGTCCACTCTTCTTCTTCTCTTTGGACAGAGGTTTCTAGCTTATTTTCTTTAATTATCTCCTACCAACTCTATACTTCCTCTTCTTGGATGAAGACTTCTTCTTTTATTACTCCTGCTTCCTCTGTCATATCTTCGTCCTCCTCTACAACAATAGCAATTACCTCTTCATTTTCTTGGAATGCCTCTTCATTTATGAAGCCAACCATCATTTTTTTCTCTACTCTTCTATGTTAATAGGCTCAAATAGTATTTTGTGTTATGCTCAAGATATTCAGGTGAAGAAATCCTTTCTTCAAATTCTCATCAGCTAGCTCTAAGTTTGACAATGTATTCCATTAATTTATCTCTGATATTTTCTTCCTCTTCCTTTTCCTCTTTCTCTTCTTCTTCTATTAGGAATTCTTTTTCTTTATTAATGGTGATTGCCACACTATATTTTGTAGGGTCTATTTTAGTAGCACTAGGCAAACTTCCTTGGATCTCTTCAGATAGTATCTTTGACAGCTGGTACATCTGATTCAGTAAAATTTTATATACGAGCATCTGTCTCTTGATGCCTCATGATTGATTCTTGAATGAAATCGGTCATCATATCTTTCAAAGTTGTCTTGTTAACTAGAGGTGCTTGTTTTTATAAATATCTAGCTCGAGTGTCATCGTTCCATCCATAGGCAAAAGAATTGTTCCATTATAAATTATAGTTGTTCTCATATAGTGCACTTTGAGGTTGGTAGTATATGCTTGGTTGCTCCCACATATATGCTGATGTCCGACATTCATGATTGTAGTAATAACTTCCACCAATATAGCGAGATGGCCTAGCTATTAGTTGAACTTTCAAAAGCATATGAGAACGCCTCTCTCTCCCATAAGGCGAAGATATGTATTGCAAAGACACATTTTGGCTCCCATAAAAGAATTGTCTGTTCTATTCTTCTATTATAAGTTGTAACTATGACAATGAATTTTAAATCCTAAAATAAACCATAAACTCAAGATCAATTAGAAAATTCAAAAGATAATTGAATGAATAAACCAAAATTATAATAAAATACAATAAGAAATAAATACAAAAGCTTAATTAAAATAAAATAATAAAATAAAATAAATGGCTAGAGTAATAAAATAGAGGTTTTCCTTATATCACTATCCTCAACAACAATGCCATAAACTTGATTAACTTATTTGTGAGTTAGTCAATACTGTAATAACCATAAGTGCACGGTGTAGCTGTTGCTAGTACCGACAAGTACGGGTCGATCCCACGCATTACCAAACATGAAATCAAACATACATAGAAAGAAAAATTAATTGAAAAAAATGGGTTTATAATTCTAAATCTTTCTGATTGTCTTCTATGGAACAATCTTCCAATGTAGAGGTCTGATCTTGTATTCTAATGGATCTTTCGATGAATTCTTTGTATTCTTCACCTTTTAGACCAAAATTGCCCCTTGAAAACAATCTCCATGTCTAGAATTGCCTCCTTGAAGTCTGTTTTCCCTTCAAGTCACTATTCACATCTCTAAATATTGAAAGTTGATGTATGATATTGTGCATAGTCATGGATCAAACCGTGTATACTTGATGTGCTCCAAGTGTATATACTTAATTTGCTCCAAGTCTGTATCTATGTAGTTTTATGATTTTTAGAGAATTTGGTGATACATGGTTTGATGCATGACTGCATACACACATGGAGCGAATTAAGTACCAAATATACGATAAAAGTATAAAATATCAAGAAAAGTACATTAAATACGGGTGTAAAAATATAGTTAAATATGTATCTATCAGGGATATAACTGAATAAAATGGAGCAATAAGGAGACTTGAGCAACCTCAAGGAAAATGATAAAATTAGAGGCCACCTAGCTGAAATTGATGTACTGGTTGATGCACTCAGTTAGGTATAAATTAGGAAAGAAATTGATATGAATTAGCTAGAAATTGGAGTTTCCAACACAAAAAAATGAAAAAGTTGAAGCACAAATTGCAAAGTTGGGAGAAGTGAGGTTAAAATAAACCATCATGATACTAAAATATCAAACATAGTGTATAAAGAAATGAAATGTAAGCAGTGAACAGGGGTGAATCTGGGGTGTTTAGAACTCAACCATCTAACACTAGTTGAAGAATTACTTTAAAAAAAGGGGAAGTATAACAACCAAAACATAGGGAAATCTCCCCCAGATAACAATACTAATTTGGAACACTAGAGGGCTTATGGATACTCTCAAAACAACAATTGTAAAGGAGGTTATGAAGGATAAGAAGGCTTGTTTAGTTAACCTTCTTGAAACTAAAATTAAAGATCCTCAGTTAGTCATTGGCTTTAAGTTTTTGGGTGTAAATTGGCAACTTATCTCTAACCACTTTTCACATTACAATAGGAGAACTATTTGTCTTTATAACATAGATGTGATTGAAATCCAGACTATTGAAGAAACTGATCAATTTATTCAACTAAAATGTCAATTGAGAGGTATGATTTACAATTTTTATGTCTCTAATCTATTCTTCAAATTTTGGCTTTCAAAGGAAAAAAACTATAGCTAGATCTTTAAAGGCAACAAATGAGAATTCAAAATCCTTGGCTAGTGTTGGGGGACTTAAATTGTTCCCTAAACTCGAAAGAAATTGAAGTTGGTAAAAAGTTCACTTTCAAATCATTAAAATAACTTACTAGTCTACTTACTGAGGTGGATTTGATGGACCTTAGCATGACAGGTAGACACTTTACATGGACAAACAATTAGTAAGGTAGGATGTATATCTAGAAAAAACTGGGTAGATTTATAATTAACTCATTTAGGCTAAGTTTGTTTCCTCAGTCCTATGTTCAGTATAGAGAAAATCTTTTTTCAGACCACTCTTACATACTGATTCAAAAAATTGCTAAAACTAGAAATGTTGTGGCCTCATTTAGATTCTTTAATGGAATCTCTCATATAAAAGGATTTAGGGAGTTAATCAACAGATGCTAGAATGTAGAATTTAATAGGTTCAATTTTTACCAACTTATGAGAAAACTAAAGCTCATTAGAACAACTTTAAAGGACTTTATTCTTGCAAAATCTCAAAATCTCACAGGTCTCAACAATAAATTAATTCTTTCTTAGAAAATAGTGTAACTTCCCTCACAATGATGAGTTGAAGATGACTGAATTGCAAAGGCTACAAGAGTGTCAAGAGGCTTTGAATCTTCACAATTCAATCCTAAAACAAAAAGCCAGGATGAGGGATGGGGACTCTAATATAAAATTTTCCACTCCTCTCTACTTTCTAGAAGAAAAGTGAATAAAATCACATAATTATATGACAATTGGGGAGTTGCACATTTAGTCAAGGACAGTTTATTAGAGCTAGTAAGAAACTTCTTCACTTACCCTTCGACTTTTCTTGTTTGAACTTTTCCTTCCCACCTCTTTGGGTTGGTATTGACCGCGGGTTATACAGCTAAAGTTTTCTTCCTTCATGGAGGGCCTATCCAAGGTTGGTATGGTCTATTCTGAGACCCTGCTTAGTTATCCCTTGAGGAATTCTGTGCATTATCCCATGAGATAGGTCCAAAGGAAAAGCTTGATACTGATGAGAGGCACAGTGGGGCTTCTAATTCCAATAACTAGAAATCCCTCACATCGATTGTGAGAGAATGAAAAAAGCGAATTGCTTTTAATCAGCCATAGATCCAGATGAAACACTTCCAAGACGTAATGAAAGATGGAATAGTATATCCACCTATTGAGTTATTAAAAGCGGGAGAGAGGGTCGGACTGACAACCTTGGTTGGATCTTTCTGAAGCAAATGAGCAACTTTTCCTATAATCAATGCATGGGCTAATACAAGGTGGGGAAAGAAAGGCTTAGAAAAAACATTGCTAATGGAGGATGGTACAATTTTATTTAATTTTTTTGTTGACAGTAACTTGGACGAAATTCTAGAAATGGGGTCATGGTATATTGGTGGCTAACTAATGTTTATTCAGAAGTGGAAATGTAGAGTTAAGTTTAGAAGAGAATGTGCGGTGGTTTTTCCAATATGGATTACTTTTCATAACTTGCCACTAGAGTTTGGGATGGTTGAAGGGTTAGGCTTTGTCACAAGCTCTTTGGGCAAACCTCTAGGCATAGCACTTTGACCTCTAGTATGGCAAGACTCGATTATGCTAAGATATGTGTTGAAGTCAGTCTAAATGCTAGTTTGCTAGAAACATTGTCTTTTTAGCGACTGAGTGTTGATAAGGAGTTGCTTTCTCTTGGGATCAAGGTCTCTTATCCATGAAAACTGTTGGGACCCGATCTCGGAACCGGAACCCAACCGGAAGAACGAAAAACTACAATGAAAACCAAAGTGTTGAAGCTAATCAAATCATACAGCTGAAGAATCGGAAGTGGAATCGGAAACAAAAGAACGGGAAATGTGGACACAAACGAATCGAAATTCATTGAATCGATAAGGAAATGTAAACGAATCGAAAGTGAAAATCGAATCAAAACACACAAACAGTTCAATCAAATGAATGTTCAAATTGCCGACATCCTTGAACTCATACTTTAGAAAAACGCGCATTGGAAACCTTAGACTAAAACCAAATCCGAAATCGGTATAAAAATTTCTTCTTCTTCTTCTTCTTTCTCATTCTTTAATCCATTTCATACAAAACAACTTAATTTTTTTCCCAATTGGAAACTTATCCTCAATCAAAACTCAATTCTTCTTAATCATACAATATCTCCATATCATCTTTAACAAAAATCTTATTCTTATTCTATCTTTGCCATAAAACCAATTTTATCAAAAATTGGGCAGCATAACGGCTGCATTTTAACAACCCAAAACCTATAAATGTTTTTAAAATACACTTCTATAATTCCCAAACAAAACTCAGAATCATCGGACCCCCCGTTCGGAATCCAAAACACAATCATATTCAAATCCCATTTATACTCTTATGCAATTTCCTAATTCAATCCAAGCGCAACACAATCAAATTCATATATAATCACAATCCATAAACCATAATCATACACCAAAATCCATATGCCACAACCATGCACAAATATATATCTCAAAATCCATACATAATTTCATCATTCATATACATCATATACATCATACTCAATTATACACAATTTCATAATTCTCATACATCCTGAAATAAATGCTTGTAATACATTAATGGCAATTTAAGCCATAACCAATAACAATACCAAAAATCCAACTTTACACACATACTCGCTATGCAAAATCGAACAAAAAGTCTTGCCATACTTTCATCTGATCTCCTGCTCGAATACCTGGAGATGGGGATGAAAGGGGGGTGAGCTTGACAGCTCGTGGATAACATGTTTATATATCAAAAAAATAAGAAAAAATTATTTTCTAAATTTTTACCATTTGATAAAAATCTCACAGTAGGAAATTTATCGAAAACTTATTTTTTTCAAACTTTTCAAATCATTTATACTAAAATCTCCAAAATTTTA
Organism: Erythroxylum areolatum; assembly: GCA_024520975.1. Taxonomy (NCBI): domain Eukaryota; kingdom Viridiplantae; phylum Streptophyta; class Magnoliopsida; order Malpighiales; family Erythroxylaceae; genus Erythroxylum; species Erythroxylum areolatum. The sequence continues at coordinate 2,810 of JANIJH010026973.1, read as the reverse complement.
ATGGTTGCAAACCTCAATTTCACGTTTCTCAAAATTTTCAAATTCTTCACAAATCATAAACAATTTCAAAAACATGAATGCATCACAAATATACACAAATCAAAACACATAACACATCAAAATGGTTTCGGTCGGTCCAAAACGGAACGTACTGCACATTCCCGCATAGCGGTCCTGTGTAGGCGTGAACAGAACGTATTACACTTTTCAGCATAGCGGTCCAGTGTAGCCGTGAACTTATGGGAATCCGAAATTGGAGCTCCAACGCCATTAGCGGGCAGGCGGGTGAAGCCTATAAAAACGAGACAGTGCACTGAATCAAACTTATGGGACCTAACCAAACCCACATAACATATATCACTCTTGAAAAAAATCGGATTGCCCGAAGGCACATTTCGAAATCTTAATTTTTATGCCATGCCATAATCAAACATAATGTCACACAATTTCACATATCAAAATCTTAATTCATCAATACAAGGAATGCATAATCATAACAATTTTGTAAAATCATAATTCAAATAAAGTCCAAATCACAATGCACAGTCATCATCCAAAATTCATGTAGCAATTTCACCTCTTATTCAAAACAATAAAATCATCAATTATTTCAATTTAATAAATCATAGCAACATTATCAAATTATTCAAATAATTCGAAAACAATACATTTCATAATTCTTGCAATTTCTTAAAATCATTCCGAAAGCAAGGAATTTAATCCTTCGAAAAATCATAATTTTCAAACATTAACATAAACAATAATTTATAAACATTTTGCTTCTTGATTTTTCAAAACCATATAATTAACTTATAATTCAAAATATAAACACATTACCCACCTCATTTCCATGCTAGAAACTTGTCCCAAGCATCAATTGCTCAAAAGCTTCACTTAAAAACTCCCCAAATTCAAGACATAAACCCTAATTAATTAATCATCCAAAATTGAACAAGTTAAACCATGTAATCTCCAAAATTGAGCTTAGAATTCACAAACCCATAACATTTCCTAGCTATCTAACCCAAAAACTCATTAAAATTTCAAAGCTAAAAAATTTCTATTACCTTATTTCTTCTCCAATTTCGGATTTTCTTAGCTTGGAAGGAAGCTCTTGTATTCTTCCATCTTTTTCCCCTTGAATCTACTCAAAAATCATGCTTGAAGACGTAAAAATTTGAAAACCTAGCTTCACTTTCTTCTTTCCTCTTCTCTCATCCGAACATGCTCTCTTCTCCTTTCTTCCTTCTTTCTTTTTCCTTCAATTTTTCGTGTCTTTCATTCTCTTATACGGTAGCTCACTTTCCATGTCATTAATGAATGACAAATGACCATATTACCCTTCCATATAAGCCTAAAACCTTAACTCTTTAAGTGATCTTCCAAAATTGCCCCTAAACTTTATTTCAATTTATGCTTACTGTAGGACATTTTTATCACCATCAAATTGAAGGAATTTGCTAAAACTTCCTTCTAGAGAAATGTTCCTCATTGTCTTAATTTCATAGCGCCACCAAAACCATTTAATTTGGTGTACTCCAAAAGTTATAGTCCAAACATCTCGGACTTGTCTTATGCCGAAACAATTTTCAGCGATTTATTTCCATCCAAATATTGACATTCTTAAAGACAACATTGGAACTCAAGTCTTTCAAAACATTTGTAGTCCTATTTCTTTAGTTTAATCCAAATCAAGAATCACCTCATCCAAAATACTTTCAGATCTTATTAATCCAAGACTGCATACTAAACCCGACTTGAATTCAGAAATTGAAAGTCTTAGGTACTAAATTGAAATTCAATTCCTTCATATACTTGTAGCCCCATGTCTCTATTTTATTTTGCCTCAAGAATAAATTTAATTGGATCTCCACAGATCAAGAATTTCTCAAAATACTGAACCATGTTTATAAAATTTCCCAACTCACTTTGATTAAATCAATCACAATCAATTTAATCTCAAAAATTCATAATTTTCTCATGAAGATGTAGATAATTGTCTTAGGAATCCAACGCTTCAAAAATAAAGTCAATCGGATGTCAGATGAAAAAGATATTAATAAAAGATTGGACAAAGGTCGAATTGGGAAGGAAAATAGCAAAATCAGAAGAAAGGAAACGACGTCGCTTCGGAGGAACCGAAACGACGTCGCTCAAGGGCAAGGGCGAGCTTGCCCTCGCGAGGGCGAGCGATCCGATTTTCTAAAATTTTTTTCCACAAAAAATATATAAATATATATATATATATCCGAATTTTCCAAAAAACAAAGCTCTTGATTCCGAATTCTGAAATTTGAAAAATTTGATATCAAAAGAAAGATCGAAGGAAGCTCTACAACTTCCATGAAGAATTCCAAAACTAATTCTATCTCTAAACGGGTCAAAAATCCAATCAAACATTCTGTCCAAACAATCAAACCCTAAACAAAGACTCAACTTTGAAAATTTCTATCTTTCAACTCCAAAGTCCAAACATGTCATATTTTATATCAATGAAAAGATCAGAAAGCCATCTACAACTTTCATGAAGGACAGAAAAATCAATTTGGCCTATAAGGAAGTCAAATTTCCAATCAAAAGTTGTGTCCTCTCATAATTATGCTAAAACAGTAACAGAAACTTGCAAAAATCATAACTTCATATTTCCTGGTCCAAAAATTCTATACTTTATATCAAAATAAAGATCAAATCAAAATCTCCAACTTTCATGAAGCACTTAAAGGTAATTTCAATCTCTAACTAGGTCAATTTTTCAGCCAAAGTTTCTGCCAAACATGTTCCATCCTAAAACAACATCCAAACTTTCAAAT
>JANIJH010026776.1:0-11346 GCA_024520975.1 Erythroxylum areolatum | reverse complement strand
GATATTTATACGATACCCGAAGTAAGGAGAGGGGAGGGAGGAGAAAGAGGAGTCGTGGGAGAAGGGGGTTACCTGTCGGAAACCGGCCGGCGGCGTTGGAGCTCTCCACTCGGCAACTGGCGGCGACGATGGAGGAGAACGGTGGAGGAGGAGTCGCGCAGCTGGGAGAGGAAGAAAGGAGGAAGCTCGCGCAGGAGAGGAAGAAAGGAACCTGTAGAGGCTTTAATAAGTTTTCAAAACGATGTTCTTTTGACATAACCCAAAGCGACGTTGTTTTGCTTTAAATGAGGGGCTGCAATCTGACGTTTTTATCGACCACTTTACCGACCAAAAATTTGGTCGGTAAATTCCCTCCCCAACATTCAGCGACGGAATATTGTACCGTTGCAAAACTTCTTCTCCACAACCATCTTCCCCGACGACTGTCCATTTTTGGTCGGTAATTGTAACGGTTTCTAGACCGTCGGTGATTTTCCGTCGCCAATTAACATCTTTCTTGTAGTGATAGAATTAAGTAAATAAATAGACAAATAAGAAAGAAAACAAATGAGTAAATAAAATAAACAAGCAGTCAAAAAGAAAAAAGAAGAGAAAAATACAAAATAAAGATATAAAGCAATTAAATAAGCAAGTGACAACAAATATTAATGCTAATAAAAGTCAAAAAAATCAAAAGAAAATGTTCAAAAGTTTCTTACTAGTATCTTAGCTTGCCAAAGTTTCTTATTAAGGGATAAGTCCTTAGTAAGCTCTAGTAAGGCCATATCATTTATGATCACCTCCCCCTAATTTTCCATAAATCTTCCTCTTCTTCTCTTACAGTCCTTAAGTACAATTTTCTCGCATTTTCTTATTGGAACTTTAGGATGTCCCCTCTTCACATTTTCAAACTACCTAAGTCTTATTTCCCTTAGTTTACTATCGATGTTAGCCAACCTAACTTATCTCTTTCCACTACATTCTTGACCTTATATCTTTTTGTAACATTGCATATCCAATCGATCATCCTCATCTCTACCATCATCAACTTATGTCTATGCACATATTTGATTGCCCAACACTCTACCTTATAAAGCATGGTCGACGTAATTGCTAAATGGTATAATTTACCTTTTAGTTTGAGTGATATCTTTTTATCACATAAAATTTTTTATATGCCCTTAAGCCACTATAACTTGATACAGTGCATTATTTTGTCCTTTATCTCACCACTGCTTTGAATGATGGATCCAATGTACTTAAAACAATCTTTTTGTAGCATAACTTCTATTCCAATCTTGATTTCCAAATCCATTGGAAACCTAAGACCCAAAAAGTTACACTCTAAGTACTCAGTCTTGTTCTAATCAATTTAACGCCCTTTGGCTCTAATGAATCCATTCAAAGTTCTAGTTTGACATTAACATCTTCCTTTGTTTCATCTACTAAAACAATGTCATCAGCGAACAACATACACCAAGGCGCATCCTTTTGGATATTCTTGGTAAGTTCATCTATAACTACTACAACCAAGAAAGAACTCAATGAGGATCCTAGCATTGTAAATGAAATATACAATCCTCTGTGTTTATTATTTCAGCCTCTTACAATGTTTCACTTTAAATAACTTTAACAAATCGTCTAAATTGTTCTTTAATATTTTCAAAAGGCATAAATAAATTACTATTATTATTAATGATATCGTATTGCGCCTTAACATTTTGAAAAATGATATTAATAGTAACCTAAACCTTAATTGTTAGGTTTCTATCAATTCCTAATAAGTAGTCAACTTAGCCTATATAATATCACAATTTGACAATTTGGAGCCACAACAAATGCTGATATGATTTTTAAACTAATTTCTTTAGATTTGACTAAATGTATAATTTATACCTCAATATGTCACAAAAAATTTACCCTTACGTTTATTTCCAGTAAAAAATTTAAACCTTATTTAGAATGCAATTAGTATTGTTTCAATAATATTATATGTAAAGTGGTACCATAAGGGCTTAGACTTTTTGTGAAACATCTCGATAAAAATGACACTTTTGATCGATAAATTTTTTATGTAGTCAAAATAATTCATCTTTAGATCTAACTACATAGCATAATCTTGGTAGCTCTTATGATAACTAATATTAATTAAAGGAAAATAACTTAAGGTCATTAGTTTAGGAACAATTATAGTCATCATGATTAATATTGACTAAATTATTCTTTTACATCATTAAATGGTTCATGATATGTAAATTTAATTTATTTAATATGAATCATAATGGTAATAAGGGCCATTTCCATAAAGTTAGATCCATTAAGTAAATTACCATTATATACTAATAAATTATTTTGATATAGAGAAGTAATTTAGTTAAAGGACGTGACATATGAATTAGGATTTTACATGTATTGAATAAATTCTAAAAAATATATAATAGTAAATAAATTAGTTAGTGAATTAATGATTTAAAATCAATCAACAAATTAAATTTAATTGACTGTTAATTTTTTATTTAAAATGAATATGTCTTTAACACATATTTTTAAACAGAATTATATATGTTAAGATTTTTATGATTTGATCTTTTTTATTTTGATTATCAAATTTTAAAAACTATAACTTATTCTCTTATAGTATTATTTGGCATATAATATTCGTTATATTTTATTATTTTATATCCTTTTTTCTAAAATGAGGTAGCATTAAAATTTTTAATATCTAATTAGATTATTTAAAATTACAAATAAATAAAAGATAATGGACTATATGGAATAGAGTTGTATTGTGATAAGTAAACAATATCACCCATAATAGTTTGAAATTAAAAAAAAGGTAAATTACAAAGAGACATTAATGTAGTTAGTACTTGAAATTTTGAATATGCTCAAAGATATGATTTATACCTCAACACTACATAAAAGGTTTAAGTAAACCCTCGTTATTATCTCTGGTACAATTTTACACTCTAATGTTACAAAAATGGTACTTGTTACATCTTGAATAAGGTGAAAAAGTGGTAGCAAAGATAACGATAGGATTAGATCTTTTATGAAAATTTTGTGGTAAAAATAGCACATTCAATTAATGTATAAATAAATCATTTTAAAGATTATGTCAACGTATTTTGGGTCCAAATTGCTCAATTATGACGCCATATATAGGTCAAGTTGGCTTAAATACTAAGATTTGACTAAAAATTAACTATATTAGAATTTAGGATGTGACTAGTACCATTTTAAGAATATTAAGCTTTAACGTGATACTACAAACAACAACATAGGTTTGCATAAACCTTTTGAAAAATGTTAAGGTTTGATTTAAACTTTTGGCCAATGTAAGAATGTGTAAGAGACTTTTATCAACCGATTCATTCTCCTTTGAAAATTTTACTCTTTCTAATTATTATAAGTATCTATTCTCCAATTGGTTAACATGTATCTCTACCATCTAATACCTTTTACATTAAATTATGTGAAACCCTATAAAAAGTTTCACCTTAATAATAAGAAAATTAGGCAAATCTCTACCGAGTACCTCATTCAACTTCCATTACCTAAGTTATATTCAACTTACAAGCAAGTTGTCTCTCAAGTCATCTACAGTTAAATTAAGATTAGATTTAAAAGATGGTATGAATAAATTAGCATTAAGACCAAACAAAGATAGTTAACATAAATATATCTCATATAATAAATTACCAAATTAATAGATACAAAAAAGCACTATGATTTTTCTTATCTAAACATAAAAAAGTGTTTAATCACAAAACAAGCTCATAACAATAAAACTAAAAGACATAAATGGAGAAATTGCGGTAAACATAAATCTACATGAACTCTTAATCTTTTTTAACAACTTAACTATTGGGATGATGTATGGATCTTAATTATTAACTAAAAATTAACTTAAAATCGATTGCCTAAAGATTACAGAAGCCTTCCAATAATTTTTAGAAAGAAGTTTTTTTTTATGTATATATATACTTTTCCCAAAAGAAAAATAAGATATCGTAAAAATTATGATTTCCATCCATACATACACTCCACTCTACTTAGGATACAATTTAGGACACAAATGTGGTTCAGACTTTCACTATGTTAACTCTTCTAGGTAATAGACATAGCCTCTATTATGATGTATCTCAAAGTCGTAAATCTTAAATAGACAACCTCTTCTATGACTATATCTATAAATCGTTGATCTCTTTGTTTCCTATTTGATTTGACATTGGTCACTTATAAGATCGTGACTGACTTAGGTCATAACATTTGTTGTAATTGATCCTTTTAAAATGCTAACTGACACATAGGTGTAGTTTAGATTGTGTTCCTTCAAAAAAAGGGGGATTTCTTATAAAAACATTCTAACATATATTCAACAATAATAGACATTAAAATAAGAAAATAAAATAAATGTGGAAGAAAACAAAATTACCTCCTGCCATTGTTGTTTGTTCTTGAAGAGTTGCATTTTTTGAATTCTTCTAAGCTCTCAATTCCCAAATACGATGGTGTATGTTAACAAAAGAGAACAAAAGCTTAAGGACCTAAAATCAGAGAAAAACCTATATGAATGTGCTTCCATCAAGCACAATAAAAGTTACTATAAAACCAGAAATTGAATACCCACTGAACGCATAACCTTTGGACCATTACTGTAGCAAGAAGCTAAAAGGTTCTCACATTCTCCCACTTGGTCAATACATTTAACTTGGTATCACATCCTAATTCAATCCAAGTATAATATATGAATCATAACGATAGTTCCCCGTGTAGTTGAGTATTATCTTCCATGTATTACGGTATACTATAATTGTAGTAACTAAATGTGGTAACATTATTTAATGAATAAACCCTATATTTATTCCATGTCCAAAATAGTCAATTTTCTCAAATTCAATAATGTGCACTATAATATGAGAAAATATTATAAGAATTTCATGAAAATAACATTGTCCATACAATGAAAACTATATAATGGAACTCAATCTCATTCTAACAACACGATCCTTGAACTTCACTGATGCCATGCCTTTTGTTAATGGATCAGCTATCATCAATTCAATGCTAACGTGTTCAATGACCACTTTCTTGTCCTTAACACGTTCCTTTATAGATAAAAACTTGATGTCGATGTATTTACTTCGACTACCACTCTTATTGTTTTCAGCTAAAAAAATAGCAGCTAAATTGTCACAATATATCCTCAATGACCTATAAATGAAATATACAAGTCTAAGCCTATATATGAAACTCTTTAGCTATACACCATGTGATGTGGCCTTAAAACAAGAAACAAACTCAGCCTCCATGGTGGAAGTAGTAGTCAAAGACTGCTTGGCACTCCTCCAAGATATGGCTCCATTGGCAACCATAAAGATATAACCTGATGTTGATTTTCATGAATCAACACACCTGGTAAAATTTGAATCTGAGTACCCTGTTACCTCCAAATTGTCGATGCGTCTGTACGTAAGCATATAATCTTTGGTCCCTTGAAGGTAGCTTTATACTTTCTTTGTAGCTCTCCAGTGACCTAATCCTGAGTTACTCTAATATCTGCCTAACATTCCAACAATAAATACAATGTCATGTCTTTTACAAACTTAAGCATACATCAATCTTCTGACTGTAGAAGCATATGAAATGTTTTTTATTTGTTTCCTTTCAAAATCATTTTTAGAACACTGGTCCAAATTGAACCTATCCCCTTTCACAATGGGCGCTACACTAAATGAATAATCTTTCTTTTGAAATCTCTCTAAAAATTTATTAATATAATTTTCTTGAGACAAACCCAAAACACCACGAAATCTGTCTCAATGTATCTTAATGCCAATGACATAAGATGAATTACCCACATCTTTCATTTCAAAATTTTTAGAAAGAAATTATTTCACATCATGTAACAAACCCCTATCAATGGTTACAAGTCATATGTCATCCACATATAATACAAGAAAACAAAATTTTCTCTCACTAACCTTCTAGTTTATACATTGATCCATGACGTTTTCTTCAAAATCAAATGATGAAATAATATCATGAAATTTCAAATACCTGCACTGGCAGGATGCTTGTTTGGATCCATATATGAATCTTTTAAGCTTGCAAACCAAATGCTCTCCATTATTACAAGAAAATCCTTTTGTTGTTTTATGTAAACCTCTTCCTCTAGGTCACCATTTAAGAAAGCCATTTCACATCCATTTGATGCAAATCTAAATCAAAGTGAGCAACCAATGCTAAAATTATATGAAGTGAATCCTTTTTAGATATAAGAGAAAATGTATCAATGTAATCGATTCTTTCCTTTTGAGTGAATCCTTTAGTAAAGAGTTTTGTCTTGTATCTCTTAATGTTGCCTAATGAGTCTTTCTTTGCTTTAAATACCCATTTGCAACCTATGGTTCAAAGAATTCATTTCTTCCTTCATAACATTGTACCATAAATTTGATTCATTGCAACTCATAGCTTGTGAAAAGATTTTAGGATCCTTTTTAGCTCCTATATTGCAGTCAGATTCTAGTAGATATATAACATATTCACTGGTTGTCTAACTGGTATATGTTAAGTCTATTGTTCAACTAGTTGTTTAATATTGTCAGGTAATTCTTGAATAACTGGATCTATTAGATTATCAGCAACTTATGGAATTTTTTAATTGTCATTTATGTTTACAATAGGTTGTTGAATTTCAACAACTGGGTGTACAATGTCTATTTGAACTTGAGGATCCTTGTGAATGACAATCACCTTAATATTTGAGGTGGAAGGTTGAGTCTCGATATGATCATTATTAGAGATTGTATCTTGAAATTTATCCCTCCCACTAATCAAGTCATTCTCAAGAAATTTTACATTTCTTAATTCGACAATTCTAGTGTGATGTGGTGGATAATAGCACCTGTATCCCTTAGAACGTTCTGTATATCTAATGAAATACCCACTTATAGTCCTTCAGTACAATTTCTTATCTCGTAGATTATAAATTCTTACTTTAGAAGGACATCCCCAAACGTGTATATGTTGCAAACTCAGTTTCCAACCTTTAAATAACCCTAATGGAATTTTTGGAACAACCTTAGTTGGTACCCGGTTTAATATATACAGAGTTGTCTTAAGAGCTTCAGTCCACAAGGACTTGAGAAGTTTAGAGCTACTCAACATGCTTCGAACCATGTATAATAATGTTCAGTTTCTTCTTTCTGCCACACTATTCTGGTCTGGAGATCCAGGCATAGTGTATTGGGATACTATCTCATTTTCTTGAAGATACCTCACAGATGAACCAGGTGTTTGTCCACCTTTAATATATCTACCATAATATTCCCTACCTCTATCAGATCTCACGATCTTAATTTGCTTACTGCATTGTTTCTCTACTTCTAACATTTTAAAAGCATCCAGTGCTTCATTCTTGTTATGAAGCAAGGAGAGATACATATATCGTGAACAATAATCTATAAATGAGATGAAGTATTTCTAACCATACGAGTCCATATCTGGACTATAAATATCTGTATGTATGATTTCTAATATATCTAAACTTCTCTTGACACTTTTATTTGATTTGTTAGTCTGCTCTCCCTTTAAGCAATCCACATAAATATCAAAATCAACAAAATCTAAAGTACTAAGTATTCCATTAGTCACCAATCTTTTAATCCTTTATTTGGAGATATGTCCTAATCTCCGATGCCACAACATAAAGGAATTTTCATTCATGACACAACGTTTTGTTCCAGTAAGAACATGTGTTGCATTGTAACAGGTATTATCTTGTAAATTAAAATGAAAAGACCATCAAATAATGTACCATTCCTAATAAATTCATATTTATAATGTAACTTTAAAGATTTATCTGAAAAATGAAAGGAATATCCAAACGGTACAAGTCTTGAAACTAAAATCAATTTCCTAAAGAATTTAGGAATATAAAATGTCTTTTCTAGTTTTAAAATAAAGTCAGTACATAAAATTAAATTGTAATCCCCAACAGTCTCCACACATGAACGTATCTTGTTTTCGGATAAGATATACTACTTACTTCCCACTGGCTTCCTTGGGTTTTGTAAATCCTGCAACCCATTTGTAAGATGGATTGTACAACCAGAATCAATCCACCATGTGTCATGACAAACTTCAATCATATTAGATTTAAAACAAATTAGTGAGATTATATTACCTTCCTTTTCAAACCATTCCTTATGTTTGAAATAATTCTTATTCATATGTCCTTTCTTCTTGTAAAAGAAGCACTTGGATTCCTTCTTAATGTCAACTTGGATAGATCTTTGACTTTTTCCCTTTGAGTTGGCTTGAATTTTTTTTCTTTACTTGAACAACCATATATGCACTATGCGAACTCTCTCGCTATTCCATCGATAATGTCCTTTCCTCTTAGACACACATGGTCATTAATTCATTTATTGACCACTTATCCTTATGTGTATTTTAAGAGATTTTAAAGGGTCTATATGGTGGTGGAAGGATGTTCAAAATATAATGCACGAGGAAAGAATCAGACATCTCAACCTCTAGTTTCCTTAACTGAGCCGCAATGTCCCTCATCTTCATGATATCCTCATGCACACCTCGAACACTAGTGAGTCTTGTAGATAAAAACTTCATAATTAGGGTACTTGTAAGTACTTTGTCTGAAGTTTCGAACTGCTCATCAATAGCCTTCAGTAGAGAACGAACATTGTCATGTTGTTCTACGAAACCACGAATACTAGCAAAAATTTTTGTTTTAATGAATTTTACAATTAGACGATTAGATAGCTCCCAACGTTCATAAAGTGCAATTTCAGCTGTAGTGTTCTCCTCCATTACCTTAGGTGGTTCATCTTTCTGAATAGCATAATTAATGTCCATTCATCCTAGATGAAGAAGAATTTTCTCCTTCTAAATCTTATAGTTTTCACCTCTTAGTTCGGGAATTTTGCAACTTGTATAAGAGAAACTAACGGTTTGAATAATTGCATAAATTAAACATACATGCTACTTATCAATAAATTGAGGTTAACAATCTATATATATGTATTACCAATGTAAAACATATCTTAAAAGACATAAATCAAATGATTTAAAAATTGCTTGTTGGATACATTTTTAATTCAAATAGATTTATGATAAACTATTGATAAAACTATCAAATTATACATCAATTTTTAATACCTGTGCATAAATTAGAAAAATAATTTGATATTTCATCGTAATTAATTATTCAAATATAATAAAAATTCTTATGGGACAAAATTTATTATACTAAAATAATTAATTACAATTAAAAGTCTCCAAATTTTATGTGATTAAATATATAATTAGGGTTGCTGTGGCTAAATCCTAACAATTAATCACTAAAAACTTTTTATCCATGATATTATTCACAAGGCAAAATATACATATAATAGCTACAAAATAATATGTTGCATGATTAACAGTTATTCAAATATAATATTAGCATATAATATATGCATACATAAGTCACTAGTTAAGATGGCTAGGCTCGAACTAGCGCCCTCAACAACATATGTTATTTTTATTAAAACAAAACACAGCATAGCCAAAAAGATATCACCAACAGATAAAACGATGCAGTCCAGTATCTTATTTGGATTTCAAAACACATACAAAATGACGTAGTTTAATTCGTATGGGTCTTCTTCAACCTCCAGCCAAGTCAAACCGACCTAAGTCACGACCCATCAAATGTTTCACAAAACCAGACAAAAAACACCACAAAATGCATTTTTTAAATATAGAAACGCTTCTAAAACACTTAATTGAAGATTTATACCTTTAATATAAAGAAAATATTCGAAAACAACTCTAAATTGAAAGTTTTCAAAAATGGAAAATATATACGTATTTTATGCATATTAAGAGTCATATTTTAATGGCTCTCGTAACTATCATGATTAATATTTAACTATCTTGCCTTTATATACTAAAAAATAATTTATGATATGTAAAAGTAGTTTAATTAGTATGGCCCATAATTGTCACAAAGGTCACTAAGGTTATATAGTTTAATTTGATGTGTTGTACACTTACGATCTGGTCGAATAGCAATAGTTGCTTGTTCACGTACTAAGGCCCTGTTTGGTAAGCAGCTGATTGCATTAGTTGTTAGTTGATTCTATCAGCTGTTAGCTTATTGCATTAGTTATTAGTTATTTTATGTTTGATAAAATTAGCTTTTTAATATTAGCTATTTATATGTAAATTGACTTATGATGACATGACTTTAATAAAAATTATAAGGATATGAATATTATATATCTTAATATTCGTTCAATATTCATATAGGCATTTCTTAAATTCTACAAAAAATAAGTTTATAAGTCTAATAAAAAATATAGAACATATAATAATAATAATAATAATAATAATAATAATAATAATAATAATAATAATAATAATAATAATAATAATAATAACAACAATAATTGAAGATATTGCACCCATTGACAAGCTGGAGTTAAATTCTAATGGTAGTCAAACAATTGTTTGTAAGAAGAAAAGTTTATGCATAGTACCAAACTAAAAACATCAACTGAGAAACAAATAAACATGGTTTTTGTCAGGTTTTGTATATGAGAAAACGAGAGAGACAAGAGAGAGGTCCTTAGGGCAAAATTGACATTTTAGGTTTAGGGTAATCAACTGATTGCCCCAAACGTTGCTATAGAGTAACTTCTTGTTTTTGGCTTATTGGATTGAATCAGCCAATCTAACCACCCAATTAATCAACAAATTTATCAATCAAACAGTTGATTTTGGTCAATTAATTAATTTTTAGCTGAACAACTGTTATCCAATCGTGTCCTAAATGTATCTGTTGTTTCTTTTTTAGGATCAATATCAGCAATTCAGTTCACAGAAACAAAACTTTCTTGCTCTGTTGAGACCCTCTCTCTCTCTTGTTTCTCAGATAACAAGCGTTTTTCTCACTTTAACATCAAAGCCCGGATATCTTTTTTCACATACTAATCTCTTCCCTACCATATGGCAGCGGTATCTGAAGAGGACACGCTGGTACAGGAGATTTATCATCGTTTGAATGTCGAAGAAGACGAAGGTACCTTGGAGTATTATGAGGACTCTGCAAATGGAGAACAGGTATCACCAGGAATTGCATGGCAACACTGTGTCATAGGGAGATTGGTGACAGAAAAGATAATTAATTTTTCGATATTCAAGCAGATTATGGCCAATGTATGGCACCCGGTTAAAGGATTATTGATCAAAGAACTTGGATCTAATGTCTTTATTTTCTAGTTTTTCCATCACCTCGATGTGGAAAGAGTGCTAAGGGATGGACCATGGAATTATCAACAACTCCCACTTCTGCTA
>JANIJH010026756.1:0-11346 GCA_024520975.1 Erythroxylum areolatum | reverse complement strand
GGCTTTTATTATATGAGATATAATGGGCCGAAACTTATTGGGGCCTTAATAGGATTAGGGTTTCTCTATAAATAGAGAAGCTTAGGTCCCATTAGGAAGAAGACATAATTGTGACAAAACCCTAGCCACCATCCGAGAGGAATATCGTGCGGCGTTCGAAAAGAGTTTCAGGATGTGCTAGCACACTGCAGCCGCAGCCTGGATTGTTCATACTCGTGTGGATACCGGTAGAGGGCATTCGCGTTTGCAGTGTCTTGGAATCTGAAAAAGAAGCAACCTATTCACGACAATAAGGTATTTTCGTACATCCTTAGTATTTTCGATTATACGCCATGTTGTTGTATGGTCTTTTCCGCAATGTATTGTGAATACTCGGACTGTACGCGATCCAACATCATGTGCATTGCATGTGCATAAAATGAATGATTAAGTGTGTTGAATGTGAAATAATGCGAAGTATGAAATGTGCGATGAGGTGATTTATGTGTTATGTGACTGGGTGAGCCATCGATGATGGTCACTCATTGAGTTCTCAAAACTCTCCCAAAATTTGCAAATATTTTTTAAGACTTTGAAGAATACGTCTTTAGGCCAACGGGAGTATACATACAGCATTCAAGTGAAGGATAGAGGTCGGGATCAGTTCGCATCTGTATTGCATTTCTCTATTTTTATATTGCATTGTATATTCCGCAAACTTTTGTATAAATTTGTATTTCAAAAGGACTCGAGTGTTTTGTATTTGTGAAAGGGCCCGAATGACTATTGAAAATCATATTTATTGAAATTGATTATGCATGAATGTGGGCCCAATGTGAGTTTCGATTTTTGCATATATGTTCGTGGTTTTGAAAAAAAAGTACTGATTTTTGAATGATTGAGTGTTTTAGCACGCCACCCTCGTGGGGTACGGACTCAGATATTACTATCGATGTCGGGTTCGAGTCATCGCGAGAGTGGGATGCTACACAAACCAAAGAAAACAAGTAAAACACTCAAAAGATATGCATAAAAGAGAAAAACACAAAAATGAAAGGGATACAGAAGGGGTGCCTCCCATCAAGCGCTTATTTAAGGTCAGAAGCTTGACCTTTGGCATATATACATCATCTATTATCGAATGGATGCTTGAGCCCAATAGGTAGCATGTTCAGACTCCGTGAGGAGCCTGGTTGAGCCCAATAGGTAGCATACTCAGACTCAGTGAGGAGCCTGGAGCAACTTCCCTTGAAGTTGGTTCCTTCTCAGCACGATGCTCCATGACTTCTGATGAGTGAAACTTCATCGTTTCACCATCATTCTCTAATGTCCACTTGTTTTTTGGGCCATCGCCCTTCTCCCACCAGGATGGTCTCTATAAGAGTATCGCCAATGGGTGTGGAGACTCAACATCCTGCTTGCCACCTTTGATCTTTAGCTCACTTACTTGCAGTTCATTCAACTCATATGTGATTAGCGACTTTTCTTCTTCTTGCTTATCTTCTTGTTCTTCTTCTTCTTTTACTTGTAAATAATTAGGAAAAGGAAACAAATTTCGATTAGTTATAACATAACTGCATTGCTTACATTAGGAGTTTGCACATCCTCTATCTTTTCTCGAACTATAACCTCTTCCTCTCCTAACTCTGCTTGCTCTTCTTTCTTTACCTTGGTAAATCGACTTAGAAAAGGGAGTGGAATAACCATATTCTGCAGAGATGCTTGCGTCAATTCTGATTTTTCAGATGGCTATTTCTTTGCTTCTTCTTCTACCTCTCTTCTGGAAATTTTCAGATGTGGTTCCTGTAATTCCTTACCATTTCGCAAAGTGATAGCCTTCGCACTTTGTTTGAGATTGATTTCAGGTTGTGCTAGAAAATTTTTAGAATTTTGTGCCTCCAATCGATTTATGACAGTTGCAATTTAGCTTATTTGATTTTCAATATTTCTTTATTGATTTTTAATGTTTCTTTGTTGATTTTCAATATTTCGAATACTTGCTTCAATACTCTGTTGAAACATCAAAGTGTTAGTGGCCAAAGATTGAACTATATCTTCCAAGGAAGACTTACCTTTGGAATTGGATGTTGTATTTTGATGTTACCGAGGCATATACGGTTGTCTAAAATGTTGGAATTGAAGAGTGCTTATCATCAAACTCATTTCGATCTCCTCCAAAGACATCTCATCAACTTGTGGTGGCGATAGTAAAGGTGGAGGCTCTAGCTCGAAGTAAGATTGCTCTTCATAGTAGCTCGGTAGAGAAGCGAATCTATACATTGTATATTGCAAAAAAGAACACGTACAAAAAGAACAACAAAAAATGAGCAAACTTCACATATCTTAGCTTGTTGGTCATCCCTTGATACTTGCGCGGCTAAGGGTATGAAATATGCCACTTGATGGTCAAACCTGGAAATCACAACAGATAGAAACTCATGATTATAATAAGAATAATATAAAAACTCTGAATCAAAAGCATACTGATAGTGAGCCATGCCGTTAAAAGATCGAAAAATAAGAAAAAGCTGTGAAACTAAAACAAATAAAAGACAAGGTAACCAAAAGCAACGAAACCAAAAACAAAAACATCCCTAAAAAAATCATTAAGAAATTTCCTGACAACGGCGCCAAAATTTGGCACTGCTATCGCCTGCAACCAAATTTAAAAGGAAACCAACTTCCGTCAATACAAAATAAGGTATTAGTGGAAAATAGGGATCGTTCCTACAAGAAATTTTTAACAGTAAAAGTTAGCGAGTTTAAAATTAAAACAAAGTAAAAGGGGGTTGACTTTAATTCATGGTAATTTAGAAAAGAGTGACAAAAATCAAAAATCAAATAAAATAATTGGATCTGAAAATTTAATAAACAAACCATAGTTTCGAGTTACCGATGTTATCACATTAAAATGGATCTTTGATATAAAATTCAGTTCATCAATAAACATTCATTAAGGGATATTTTCTCTTAAGTGTAAATGAATAGAAAGATGTATTCTAAGCATTCTTATTAATCAACAACCTAGATACGATCTTAGGTTCAATTGAATAATAGCTTTAAGAACTAAGAAACTAAAAAACAAGATAGTACATGTACGATATGCATTTAACCAAGATGAGTATCTTCTTAGAATTTCCCACTCAAACGTAAAGAAGATAATCCTAATTGCTACTTATAATTAGCAAAACTGAACATCATATTTTATTAATCTAGCTATTAAACGAATCAATTCTTAGTTGCGCACTTAAAAATCAATCAATTCACTTAGAAAAAGTAATTCGAAAATCACTCAATGTTTATCACCAAAACAAACTTTATTGAAACATCTCACATATAATAGATGATAACATGATTCCCCTTAATTAAGAAAAAAAAATTTAGCTACTCATAACGGAATTGAAAATCAAAGAAATAATAAAATACACAGTCTCTATCCCTGGTCTTTTTCTAGAGAATCTAAAAATACTTAGAAAAACATTGTAGAAACCCAAACTGAAACCAATGGAAAATCCACGAAAAGTATAAAACTACCCTAATGCTAAAGGCTGTCGAGAAAGAAGAAGAAAGTGTAGAAAAAATGTAAACTACTCCTAAAGGTCTACAAAAACCTGAAACGTAAAGCTACTGCTAATGAAAAATCTACAGAAAAACTATTCTAAAAACAAAAGCTGCGTGAACAATAACTTTTCTCTTCTTTTATGCTTTTTCGATCCCTCTTCTCTCTCCTTCTCGTGATCTTTAGCAGATAATCCTTATCTTCACTTCAAGTTGCAGATTTCCATTGATAAGATAGCAATCTGGTCTTCAAAGATGATGAAAATCTCGGATTTGGATTTGAAAATAGATCTGTAGATTATTTTTGTCCTTGCACGTACCCACGCTTAATCACTGAATTTGTTGTCAATCTAAATTTTTCGGATTTTCTTTATTTCTTTTGCATCTTTTTGATTCAATTCCATCTCTAAAATGTTGAAAATCACTTGAAAATAATTAAGAGATAATTCCATTAATTTTGGATAATAATTTCCATACATTAAAGAGAATTAAATAGAAAATAAGTACAAAATAACAACTTAACATCCGTATAGGGTGTGCTACAATAGGTGCTCCACCTCCGACGATTGGTGCTCCGAGAGAGAGAAAGGTAGACCACTAAAGGCGAAACCTGACAGCGCTAGTTACTGTTTAAGTGAAGTGGTGCAGACATGGAGAGTAGAAAAAGAAAGATTTAGGTTTTTGTAACTATTTATTTATTTTTGTTGTTGTTTAATTTTATTTAATATTATTTTGATTAATAATAATTAATTAAAATTTATAAAATTATGACATATAAATCTATAACACTTGACATCTTACATGTCATTAAGACACTAACATTGGGCTATATTTGAAAAAATTGAAAGTTTTGGTATTTAATTATCACTTTTAAAGTTACGGCTACAATTAAAAATTTGAGAAAAGTTTAGAATTTTTTATAATTAACCCTTTTTATTTTAATAAAAGAAAACAATTTTTAATGATTTTAATCTACAAAGCAATTAAATTAAATAATATACATATAGATGACATTTAGGCTCGTGCCCGGGCTAGGCCTAAAATCAATGGGCCAAACCTGAGTTGTTCATGTCTTGAGCCGACCCAGGCTTAGATTGCCCAGGTCCAGCTAGCTTGAGGCCTGACACAAGATCAAAACAAAAATAAAGTAAAGATTGAATTTTTTGAGTGATCTGATTTTGTAATCCTCCTTTTTAGGCATACTTAAAAAGTTTCTTGAACAAGTCACAAACTATGCACGTAATACTTAGATAAGCGAAACGACATTGTTTTGCAAAAAATGACATCATTTTTATATTTTTATTTTTAAAAAAGAATAGCTTGGGCCAGACTTAGTCTAGCTTGGGGTTAGACCCACTACCTCGAGTCTGATTAAGCTCAAGCCCCAAGAGCAATAGTTGGGTCATCCTTAGACTTAGGCTGGCCCGACTTATTGTTATCACTAAATAAACTCCAAAATTAATAAAAATATTTAAAGGGATAATGAATTATAAAATGGTATTATTTTATTTTTTGGTAAATATGATTTAATTTAAATGTTCATTCTTTTAAATTTTTACTGAATATTTAATTTTAAAAAATCAAATAATACTAACTTAAAAGATTATTCTTCATTTACATTTGAATTCTTTATGTAACATTTTATCAAAATGTACATGTTCTATTATTTATATTAGTAAAACATTAATAAAAACATTTTGAACTAAATCGTCTAATTGTTAAAAATTGGAATACTTAATTAAAATTTTTGAAAGATTAAACATTAAAATCTAAAATCTAACATTATCTCATAATTAATTAATTACATTAAAAAAAGTTATGTAGCAAACTGATAAAAAAGTTTTATTTGTCGGTAACCACATATCTCTCACGATAGTTTGTCGTCGGTGCACTTACGTTACGTTTGGTTGCTGTCTCTGGTATCTGGAGATGAAACAGAATAGGACAGAACGGAACAGAAACTAGAGATGGTGAAGTGTTTGGTTATGGTGGACAGAACAAAAAACACAAGGTTAAGACAAACTGTCTACTGTCCCCACTCACGGGGACAGTAACCAAACACAGGGTTAAGACAAAGAAACAGGTTGTCAAAAGTAACAAGTTGCAGAGACAGCATCCCTAATTATTTTCGTGTTTGGACAAAACTCATTTTTTTAAAAAAAGCGAGATATCTTAGGAGGGTTCTAACTATGGAAAGGCACCTTTAAGCCATCTACACTCAGACTAATCCCTATTCTAGCCGGGTAGGTCCCTTGCGGGAGGCAAAGCTCTGGCCCCAAGTTTTAAACGGCTGCATACATGAGGACAATTCAAACCCGTGACCTCACTTAAGCCAGAAGAGCCCCTTACCAACTCACCTACGCCCTGGGGTTTGGACAAAATTCATTGATACTTGGGTCAAAAAAGCATTTATAGCAGCTTTAATTATGTGAAGTGTAAGAGAAAAAAATCCTCAATCTAATATTATTCTGTCTCATAAAATTTTAACTATTTATTTTACAGGACCCATATAAGATTTACACGAGACCCATATAAATAAATAGCTAAAATTTATTGGACACAATAAAACACCGTAACATTGGAGAGAAGATTTGGACTCTCAAAATGGACATACACTAGGTTTCCGAGTCACTCAATCTCTGCCGATTCTGTGATCTCGCATGAACTCAATGAACTGGTTTATGTATCGATTGTTCACATCCTGAACAACGAACAACTTCCTTGCGTTTTTCTCTATAAACCTCCCCTTCTTTGTAAGCAACAACGAACCTTAGAGACTCAGCAACTGAATTCCTCCTAAATAACCCGTCTTCCTCATTTCTTGGAACTTCGATGCCCACTTTCTTTTCATCAAAAACTCTAGCTATTAGACCTTGGTCTACCTTGAAAGGTAACATAATCAATGCACGTCTATACTATAGTGCTTCTATAACTGAGCTGTAACCACAGTGACTCAGAACTCTACCCACTGAATTGTGACTGAGCCATGATTCTTACTTGAGGTGCCCATGTTGTTCACACCATCCCTCGTCCATCGATTCGTTCCTCGAACCCATCTGGTAACTCGGTTACTGAGTCGGATCTTTTCCTTAGGACCCAAAAGAATGGCAATCTTGATAGTTCCAGTCCCAGAGCCAACTGGGTTATGTCGTCCTGACTCATGGTTAACTCGCTTCCAAGTGCTATATAAACAACCGATTCTTTGCTTTGCTTGTCTAGCCACTCTCTGATCATAGACCACGTCTCGTCAACTATATCACGATTGGGTCAACCGAAGGTGGCAATAAGCCTAATGGCATCGCCGGCTTATGATGAAGCTCTCCGACAAGTTTAAGGCAATCTACTGCAATAACATGAGATCCTTCAATCACCTTACCTATATGGAACATGTCAGTGACATCTAAACCGTTCACTTCAAAGTGATCGAGAGCCGCTTTGCCTCATGCAATCGAGACGCCACTTTAGTGTTGGGCGCAGCGGGTGTATTTTTGAAAAGGAAAAATAAAATTGTTTGGAATTTTGGGTCACCCAAAATCAGCCTTACCCGATGAGATCAAAGAGTGAAGTGGGCTAGGGGACGATAATTGAAGCAAAGAAAGTGAGTGGGCTGACCCACACATAGAAGCAGAGACAAGAGAAAGTGGGGGGCTGACCCACACATAAATAAAAGTCTATCCTTTTACACTTTTGTCTTCTTGTAAATAGCTCTAGAAGTTTCCCACCATTAGCTGGCATAGCTGGCATTTTCCGTTACACCCACACAACAATAGTAGCAAATAAGCTGTCACTATACAGCATAAATAAACTCCTCCTGTACAGATCCATTTAGGATGAAATACATTTTTTCCTCATCAAAGAAAATTTTCTTTCATGGTATCAGAGCCAAAGGTCTGATCCACATTACCCTACCTACCCACCTTCCAAAATGTCAAACATGGCCGACATTAATACCAGTAACCCAGACCTAGAAAAATACTCCATAACCAACACAGAAAACCCAGGTGCTGTCCTAGTAACTACCCCCTTTAATGGCAACAATTACCTAACTTGGAGCAAATCAATGATGATAGCCCTATGTGCAAAAGACAAGCTCTCCTTTGTGGATGGAACATGCATGCCGCCCACTGAAGATCTGACCCTACTCACCAGATGGAAGAGAGCAGACTCAATGGTTAAGTCATGGATACTCAACTCCATGATTAAAGAGCTCAGTGATGCCTTCCTGTCATTTACCACAGCCAAGGAACTATGGGAGGAACTGAGAGAGAGGTTCGGGGAAGCCAACGGACCACTACTGTACCAAATAGAAAGGGAAATCAGCCTTTTCAAGCAAGGAAACCTTACCATTTCTGCTTATTACACAAAGTTGAAAAAATTTTGGGATGATTTAGCTAGCCTAGACCCAACACCTATATGCACATATGACGCTGCCAAGGCCATTACTACCAGAGAAAATACACACAAATTAGTACAATTCCTAATGTGCTTGAATGAAGAATATGAACACGTGGTAAACCAGATCATGCTGATGGAACCCTTGCCTATGGTAAATAGAGCATTTGCTATATTGCAAACAGTGGAGAGACAAAGGACAGTGAATGCTAATAATGACAGGAACCTAAATGTAGCCATAATGGCTAGGCAATCTAACACAAATCCCAGGAGAGGGGGCAGAAGCAACAATAACAATGGTAGAAAACCCTTCACCAAGAAGGAAGACAAGTATTGCGGGAAATGTGAGAGGACTGGACATACCATAGAGACGTGCTTCAAGATTTATGGCGTGCCTGACTGATACTAGGAGCTAACAGGGCAGAAAAGCAAAGCAAACCTAGCTACGATAAGTGACAGTCCTGCGGACACACAACAGGAAACCAGTGAGCACAGTGAGAGGAGTGGTCAAATACCGCAAGACCTTGCCACTTTTATTCAGCAGGAAATATCAAAAGCAATCAAAGGAAAGGCCAGTGCAGAGGTAAAAATGAGCCGACTAGCAAACTTCGCAGGTAACTGCACTAATCACACTCATGCTCATAATACAAAAGATGAATGTGTATGGTTGATTGATTCGGGGGCATCATCACATATGGTCACAAATTTAAACTACTGCAATATGCATGAAATAAATAACACATATGCTCCTGTTACATTACCAGATGGCACACAACAGTCAGTAAAACACATATGCCAGACCACAGTTGGTGACAAAATCACCCTTGATGGAATATTACACATCCCAAACTTCTTCAAGAACCTGCTGTCTGTAAACAAACTCACTACCCAAAATGATATCGCTGCAATTTTCATATCTGATAAATTATTTTTGCAGGACCTACGGACTAATGACATTATGGCAGCTATTGAGGCTAGGAGTGGGTTGTATGAGCTAACATCCAATACCCTATTACCCTCAAGGAACTTGAAGGGACCTCCTCTAGACTTCTATAGAGCTAAGAATGTTGCTTTCAATGCTACTGTTTCATTCAATCTTTGGCATAGTAGGCTAGGACATGTTTCTAAGAACAAATTGAGACACATCAATGAGATCAAGCTTTCCAATTATTGTTTATCTCATTGTACAATTTGTCCTTTAGCAAAACAGCACCAAAAACCCTTCCCTAAACACAAAATCCACACCACAAAGCCCTTTGAGACCCTCCATTTGGACCTATGGGGACCATATAGGATACCTACTCTAGATGGGTCACAATATTTCTTAACTGTTGTGGATGACTTCTCTAGAGCCACCTGGACCTTCCTACTCAAACACAAAGACAAAACCTTTCCCGCAATCACTCAGTTCATCACAACCATCGAAAAGCAGTACAACACAAAAGTCTTAAAGATACAAAGTGATAATGGGAGAGAATTCATTAACAATGAATGCTGAAAGTTTTTTGCAGATATGGGAATAGTACATCAGAAAAGTTGTCCTTACACCCCACAACAAAACGAGGTAGTAGAAATAAAACACAAACATTTACTGCAAATTACAAGAGCCTTATTGTTTACAGCCAGCTTACCCAAACAATTTTGGGGGGAAGCCCTTCTCACTGCCACCTATCTCCTAAACCAAATTCCAACCAAAGTCCTGCAATGGAAAACACCTTATGAGAAGTTACACAAAAGAAAGCCAACTTATGCACACTTGAAAATATTCGGGTGCCTATGTTTTGCCTTAGATAAAACTCCCAACAAAACTAAACTTGATCCTAGAGCCTTAAAATGCCTTTTCCTTGGATACATGCCAGACTACAAAGCATACCGAGTAATGGACCCTGACACAAAACTATCTTTAGTTCAAGAGATGTCACTTTCCATGAAAACGCTTTTCCCTTTGCCCCCACACAAACCGACTCTGACCAAGCCCCACAACCATAATTCCCTTCCAATACATTAGATGATGTTTCAAAAACATTTAGAGTTACACCAGGGCCCTCAAGCCTACCTCATTCAGGTATCATACCGGAACCCGAAGACAATCTACCTCAGCCTAGCCCCACCGCCAATCAAGACAATGCCATGAACACAAATGTTAGAAGAAGCCAAAGGACTCACACTACACCAAAGTACCTTGATGACTACGTCCACCAAGCTTCAGCTCTACACTCCACCTCTGACCTTGATTTTGCTGACATAATTTTACAAGTCCGTGATCCTGCAGGAATAAGAGGAGACAAGGAGTTCAATTTTCAGATTACACATACACAAAATTACAAGGATTTCATAGGTAATGTAAGCACTACTTTTGAGCCTATGTCTTATGAAACAGCAAGAAAATCAGCAGATTGGGTAAACTCCATGAATGACCAACTAATTGCCCTAGAAGAAAACCAGACCTGGGTGTTAGAAAGATTACCTAAAGGGAAGAGGGTTATTGCATCCAAGTGGGTCTACAAAGTAAAACACAACCCTGATGGCACCATGGACAAGTTAAAATCAAGGCTGGTGGCAAAGGGATTCAACCAAAGAGAAGGAGTGGATTATTCGGAAGTGTTATCGCCTGTAGCTAGGATTGTGACGATTAGGACATTCCTAGCCATAGCTACAATTCGGAGGTGGCCCATCCTACAGTGTGATATTAATGATGCATACCTACATGGACACTTGGAGGAAGAAATCTACATGCTACCACCACCAGGTTACAAAAAGGCTAAGGAAGGAGAAGTTTACCGATTATTAAAGTCTATTTATGGTCTCAAACAAGCGGGAAGACAATGGCACAAGGAGTTAACCACAAAGCTAAAGGGTTTAGGCTTTGACAACGATTTCATCGCACTCATCATCTACGTGGATGACATTCTCATCACAGCCGCCAAGGAAGAATACCTAAACAACATCAAGAATGCCCTACACAGAGAATTCACCATCAAAGATCTCAGAGAACCCCGTCTTCCACGAAAGGACCAAGCACCTAGAGATCGACCTCCATCTCATACGCGATGCAGTAACCTCGAGCTTTTTAGATCTCCAGCACATCCACAGCAAACACCAACTGGCGGATCTGTTCACGAAGCCCCTCACCGTAGGAGCCTTCAACCATCTAACTCTCAAGTGCGGATCTATTTGCCTTCCAGAAGCTCCGACTTGAAGGGGGTGTTTGGAATTTCGGGTCACCCAAAATCAGCCTTACCCAATGAGATCAGAGAGTGAAGTGGGCTAGGGGATGATAATTGAAGCAGAGAAAGTGAGTGGGCTGACCCACACATAGAAGCAGAGACAAGAGAAAGTGGGGGGGCTGACCCACACATAAATAAAAGTCTATCCTTTTACACTTTTGTCTTCTTGTAAATAGCTCTAGAAGTTTCC
>JANIJH010026716.1:0-11348 GCA_024520975.1 Erythroxylum areolatum | reverse complement strand
TCGATGATGGTCACTCATTGAGTTCGCAAAACTCACCCAAAATTTGTAATTATTTTTCAAGATCAGAAGAATACCCCATTAGGCCAACGGGAGTATACCTATTCTATATGAGAGAAAGAAGAGGTTGGGATCAGTTGACTTTAGTCATAAAGCCTTTTATGGTGGAATGTAAAGACATTATGACTAAAGTCTTATGACTTCGTGAAAGGGGCCTAATTGGCTATTGAAAATTTTATTGATTGTATTGTGTTGATTAAAAATGTTTATAAATAAAAATAGGCCTAAGTTGAATATCGATTTCTGCAAAATTTGTTGTTGATTCAAAAAAGAAGAAAAAAATTTTATGCCGACTTTTGAATGAGTGAGCACTCTAGCATGCCACCCTTATGGGGCACGAACTGGGATATCACCCAAGATGTCGAGCACGTGTCTTGCGGGAGTGGGGTGTTACACTTGTACCATTGTCTTGGAGCCTACTTCAATCCATACAAACTCCTTTTGAGCTTACTCACCATATGTTCCTTGCCAGGAACCTTATACCCTCAGGTTGCTGCATGTAGATTTCTTCCTTCAGATCTCCATATATAAATGTTGTTTTTACATCCGTCTGTTCAAGGTGCAAGTCCTCTACTACAATAATACTCAACAAAATTCTGATTGTAGTTAGCTTCATAACAGGAGAGAATATTTAAGTGTAATCAATACCTTTCCTTTGTGAATATCCCTTAACCACCAATCGAGCCTTAAACCTAACTGTACCATTAGTTTCATTCTTGATCCTGTAAACCCACTTGTTCAACAGGGCTTTCTTCCTTGATTGAATCCTTCACCTGCAAAGCCTCATTAAAAGATTATGTTTCTCCTCCATCAGTCAACAACAAATAATGCAAGGATGGTGAATACCTTTCTGGTGGCCTGATAACCCTGGTAGATCTCCTCAACACTAGCTCAGGTGTGACTAGCTATTTTTTTGGTTCTGTAACAATATTTTCTGGATTTTTTGACAACTGAACCTCAGCTCCCACTTCTTCTACATCTTCAAATCGCACCCTAAACTTGTCATTATACAGGACATTCTCATTAAATGTCACATCACAATGTCTCAAGATCTTCCTATTCTTGTCATCCTAAAATCTATATCCAAACTGATCCAAACCATACTCAATGAAATAGCACTTCAAAGCCTTCGTATCAAGATTGTCTGTCTTCTCTGGACCAACATGAACATAGGCAGCACATCCAAAAGTTCGCAGATGAGTAAGCTTGACCTCCTTACCTGACCAAACCTCTTTTGGCATCTTGAAACCCAAAGGAATTGAAGGGCCTCTATTTATCAAGTATGTTGCTGTGCTCACTGCATCTGCCCAAAATGTTTTTGGTAGCCCAGCATGTAACCTCATGCTTCTTACTTGCTCATTCAACGTTCTGTTCATCCTTTCAGCAATCCCATTCTGTCTTGCCTTGCTAAGAACTATCCTGGAGCACCTGATTCCCTCATCAACACAAAGCATCTTGAATTCTGTAGAATCATACTCTCCACCATTATCAGACCTTAAGCATTTAATCTTCAACCCGGTCTGATTTTCAACTTCAGCCTTCCACCTTTTAAAGGTAATAAACACATCTGACTTATGTTTTAGAAAGTAAACCCATATGTTCCTGTCGAAGTCATCAATGAAGGTGACGTAGTATCTCGAACCACCAAGAGAGGAGACTAGAGATGGCCCCCACACATCTGTGTGTACTAGTTCTAACCATTCGTCCTTTAGTTCTTTGCTAGCCTTTATGAAACTGACCCCATTTCTGCTTTCCCAAAACACAACTCTCACAAAAATCCAAATCAACATATTTCAAACCTTGCATATACCCCTTTGAAGCTAGCATCTTAATCACCTTCTAACTCATATGTCCTAGTCTGTTATGCCACAGACTCGAGCTAAATGTACTATCAACTGTAGCAACCATCTTTGAACACCCTACGGTACTGTATAAAGTTCCAGATTTTGTGCCACGTGCTATCACCATAACTCCCTTTCCAATTTTCCAGGAACTCTCCCCGAAAACTGCCCTATAACCCATGCTATCCAACTGACCAATAGAAATCAAATTCTTCTTCAAATCAGGAATATATCTGACATCCTGCAGCTTCCATCTACCTCCACCTGAGGTCTGTATACACACGTCCCCTTTTCTAGCAATCTCCAAGGCTTTATTATCAGTAAGATATACCTTCCTAAAATTTTCAGACTTGAAATTATGAAAAATCTCTCTGCTCGGAGAAGAGTGGAATAATGCACCAGAATTAAGTATCTAGGAGTCAACCGAGCTATCCATACTAAGAATTAAGGCATCACCAATGTCTTCCACAGAACATACAAAATCATCATCTTCATGGGACTTATTATTTTTTTGACCTTTCTTCTTCTTAGGTTTAGGGCAGTCCTTCTTGAAGTATCCCTTTTCACCATAGTCCCAACAAGTGACCTCCTTCCTACCTTGAGATTTTCCTCGCACTTTTGATTTTGATCGACCATGTTTACTATAGCCTCCCTTTGACTTACTCCTACGCCTTCCCTCGACACTGAGTGCATTACCATACGAATCCCTGATTTCTCTTTTACGAATGCTCTCACTCAAGACAACATCTTGGATTTCATCAAACCTTAGCTTCTCAGACCCACATGAACTGCTAATTGCGAAAACAATAGTATCCCACGACTCAGGTAGAGAGGACATCAAAATTAGGGCTCTAATCTCATCATCAAAATTAATATCAATAGAGCTCAATTGACTGATAATCATATTAAATTCGTTATTATGGTCTACTACAGATCCACTTTCAGACATCTCCAGATTGAACAAGCGATGCATTAAATATACCTTATTGATAGCCGACAGTTTTTCATATATGTTAGACAGCGTCTTCAGTACTCCTACAATCGTTGTCTCTTTAACGATGTTAAAGGCAACGTTTCCTGCCAACGACAAACGAATCAACCCTAGCACCTACCGATCTTTCAGATCCCAATCCTCTTGTCTCATGGTTTCTGGCTTCATCCTTGACAAGGGTTCATGGAGGTTTTTTTGATATAGATAATCTTCCATCTGCATCTTCCAGAAACCAAAATCATTTCCGTCAAATTTCTCAATTTGAAACTTCGCGCTTTCCATCTTTTCATATTGTTGTAATACGAACCAACCTCTGATACCAGTTGTTATGGATGATCAATCACAATAATCAAAGAATAGTGTGGAAAATAATCTAACACATAGATTTACGTGGTTCACTAAAATATGACCACGTCCATGGGCGACTAGGGGTTTTCTTAATTCACTGTGAATTGTTTTCAATAATATGATACATTAGGAGAATAGAATATAAAGGGCAGAACATGGGCCTGGTGTAAAGTCCAGAATATTTTATCAGGTTCCATATCTCAACATAACTGAGTTGATTTGATATAATTAATTAGGGAAAGGAGCTACAAATTTGATAAAGTATAAAACATAAAAGTTGCAAATATAAGTCTATTTTATTTCCACAAAAGTAGCAAGTGCCTAAAATTTACAAGTTAAGAGATATGGTCGAATGTCCAAAACTAATCTTTGTAGTAGGACTAAAGTTGAATCCAAGATCATTGTTATGCTAAAATAAGTTCTAAAAACCTAGGTTATCCCACTCGCTAGTATAAAATGTAATTGTAGTCGAATACCCAGGGTCGTCTCTTGTTTAGTGTAAAACACACTACTAGCTTTATGCTCAAAATCGCAAGTATATAGATTATACTTATAGTTGAAAGCAGATATCAATCCTAAGAGAATTGTACTTAGGCACCACTTAATTGAGGTTATTCTTTCTTTAAGAAATTGTTTTGATCAAATTTAAAAAAGATAAGTAAAATAAAGATAAACGAGCAACGCAACCTAAACCAAAATCATAAACTAAGACTGGGAGAAAATGAAGATTAAACATTAGGACTTGTCATTATCCCTATTTTCCCCCCTTCGATTAATTGATTCAATTTTATGCTTGACCCAAGATTTCCTAAATTTCTAGCTACCCTCTCTCAAGGTGTAACTAAATATCACTAGTTAAATGTATTAGAATTAACTTTGGGATCTCTCGACGTGTAAAGCCTTTCCTAAGCATTTAACTAGATATGAAGCTATCCTATAGGCAATGTATTGATCTATTGGAATCTCTTCCTAATAAATCAATAACTTGTTATTTATAGGTCTATTAATTGTCAACTCTCGTTGTACAATTAACATAGATTACCAAGCTCACTCTGTCAAGCATAAGAAATAACAAAAACATGTATATCATTACATCGATAACCAAAGGTTCACAAATGGTTCAAAAAAAACCCTAAAAATTGTTTTAGGCAATCATAATATCCATAACATGCCTAACAATCAAATAATCCATGATAAACATGCTTAAAGAGAAAGAAATTAAAATAAGACTGGACGAGGCAGCTCCTCCTCTTCTTTTCCCAAATCTGGAAAATCTGGATGACGGGATGCTCTTTTCCCAATCAGGAATGAAACCTAGAATATCCACCTATCTCTAGGCTCTCATTATGTCTTTTAGCTCCAGGAAGCAAGTACCACGACCCTCTTGTGGCTCTTCGTATTCTATGTCTTATAAAGTCACGAAAACCTAAAAAAACACATGCCTACGTGTCTCTTTGACTTCCAATTCATACAATCAGGGGAAATATACTTGTGCTTCCCATAATTATGGGTTAACTTAACAGAAACTTTCTCCATAGATTTTGCACGATCGTGGAAAACATGTCTTTTTCCACGGTCGTGGGTTCTTGTTTTTCAGAAGCTCCACTTCTCTTCTCTTCTCTTGGTTTCTAGCTCAATCACAAAGGTGTCCACCCTCCATTCCTACACTAAAATGATCAATTTCTACCTTAAACCAATATCAAAAACAAAGGAACAATGATGCAAACTAAACAAAAACACACAAAACAAGTTCTAAAACACAATGATACTAACCGATCATTGCAAGAAACAAATGCGCAATACTTAGAAAAAAAATATACTAATGCATAATTATTAACTTTTCCACACTTAAATTTTTGCTTGTCCTCAGGAAAATCAAACACAGCCAATTAATTCTATCACTTCATTTTCACAAAGATCAAAGCATGCAATCGCTCAAAGTTTAGCCAACTCAAGTATCAAGCTATCACACATATCATGACGACTTTTCATTAGAGTACATAAGCAAACTCAATTTATGGCACCATCACTCAAAGATAAGCATAAATGCAAAATGAATCTTCCTCACAGTTTCCCTTATTTCTCTCCAGTGTTTGATGGTTAATGTTTCATTCAAGCTCTCTATAGGAAACTACACTACCATAGGCTTACTAATAGACCAATTCTCCTTTACAATGATTACATGTATAAATAGATCAAAAGGACTTGTTTTGGGTTGTAATGTGGTAAGGATTAAGGTGAGTCCAAAGAGGTAAAGGGTTCAACACTAGCATGCATAAAGTAATAAGTGAACAAAGGGATACAAAAAATATTATGAGATATACAAATTTAAATATACTACTACTCTGCACTTATTGACGCTACCAAAACGTTCATCCCTTTTTCTTTTCTTTTTCTCTTTTCCTTTTTTCTTTTTTTTCCTTCTTTTTATTTTTTTGTGTAATTGAAGAAACAAAAAACAAACAAGCAACTAGATACAACGTAATCAAAGAGTAGAAGTATAACTTAACCCATCTCGTAATGGAAAAAAAATTGTACCAAAAATTCCAAACTAGTGCATCACTTAATGCTTTACTCAGCTTATGAACGGGTAGGCTAATAAGGTTTGGGGTTTCGAATTATGAGGTGTTTTTAAGAAACAAAAGGGTTAAGGCTCAATAAGGGTAGAAAGGGATAATAAAAGGGCATGACATTTAAGTCAAGGGTTATCACAAAAATAACCTTAATCATTTCTGTTAAACATGCATCCAGTAGACTCAAACTGATTCAAGCAAGTTCTAAAGGTAGCAACCTAAGGAGGTATCACACACTCAAAGAAATAAGATGACTATAGATGGAGTCATATAGGCTCAATCATCATGTTGGCTCAAATGAAAATTCATTATGCATCTCTACACTACCTCATTGCTCAAGTGTCACATTTTGAGTAAGCATAGGCAACCAACTACTTTTCATCACTCAACATGATTCACTATCTACTCAAGTAGCTTAATTCAAGTTCAAGCATGAATTCAGTCTTATTCCAACTAACATGACAGAATCTTATGGCAAAACACATCAAAAATTATTCAAATGTGGTTCCATTGCTTAACACAACTCAACATCAAACAACAACCTAATATGTATAAAACATGCGTCCTAAACAATAAATAAAACAAATTTAAATGATATAATTGACAAAGAAAATATCACCTCCCTACACTTGAATAGCACATTGTCCTTAATGTGACAAGGTAACCATAAAATGAAATCAAGACATCAAACACAACATCAATCATGCAAACAAGTAACACAACTAATAAAGTAAATAAAACAATATAAAAAGTGATGGGTAAGAAAGCTTATGGAGATAGAGTTGGTGAAGTTGTAGGAGAAGGGACTTTGATGTTTTGCTTCTGGAAGAACTTTAGGAACTTCTTCTTGATATACTACTGCTCCTTGTGTACTTGTTGCACTTTGTTGCCAATCTCATTGATTTGTAGCACGATTTGTTGCTGATTTGCGACCATCTGATTAAGAATTTGCTGAAACCGATTAGCATTTACTGCTACTATTGGTTCCTCTTCGACTGCTTCTTCTTGAGGCTTTGGTGGATGGTTAAAATGTGGTTGTGTTCTTACTCTTCCTATTCTTGACAGTAGTACACGTCTGAGGATTTCGAAGCTCCATAGAATAGAGCTCAAAAATTTCAAAATGTCTTAAATATAATACATCAAACACATTATAATTAGCAGTACACACAGTATCCACATCAAGATGATAAAATGAGGCGAACATAGTGACAATGTAAGCCATACCGAATTATAAGCTTTTCTTATTAATGCAACTCATAAAGGGTCTAAAAATTTGATATGGGGTATTTATTTTAACTTTGTGATCCACGCACCAAAGAAAGAAAAGTTCTTTAGTAGAACACTTATTGCTTTCAGTTTTATTGAAAACAATTAAGCACATAAATTTGTGAAGCTAAAAGTGTTCAGTGTTACAAATTAAGATGTTCGGTGCATTCTTAGAATCAAACATGTTTTCACCTGTAAAGCTTTTCCAATAGTCATCTATATAAAAGTCATCATGATCATCTAAAACTTTAGTGTTCGACAAGTCAAAAAGTGCACAAAAGATTGTATAATCAAGCTTATATACACGACCACCTATTCTAAACTAGAATGTATCCATTTTATGATTATAACATACAGTGGTAAAAAATTCAACAGTCATCATGGGATATATTGATACTTCATAATGAATTAAACAACCCCAACCAATATTCGTAGCTAATCGTTCAATATTACGCCTCAAACCTAGAGTTTCTAACAATTCAAAATCAAAATATCAAAGAGACAATAATTCTTTATCTTTAAAGCCCCAAAATCACATACCTTCATCTTTTAAAAAATTGGGAATGGGGCACAAAAATTTGATGTTATATCAGTTTTACCTTCTTCGGAGACTTGAAGGCACAATTGATCAATGGGTTTCCAAGTGGCTAGCTTCTTGCGAGCCATTGAAGAAGAAAAATCTGAAAAAAAATAGACAAAAGAGAGGTAGCACATTTTAAAGAGTGGAAGAAAAAAAACTTACCAAATCCTTATATTCTTGGTTATGTAGTGTAAAATAAGTGTAAAAGAAGTGATTAATGATGGAAAAAGTAAAGAAAATACCAAGGTTTGGAAGAAAAATGAAATATTTTTGAAGCTAGGGTTAGTGAGAGAGTTGGTTGTAGAGAGAGAAAGTGCGAGAAGGTGAAGAAAGAAGAAGAAAAGAGGGCATTTTAAAAAGCTTCTGTCAAGTGATCCCACAATCGTGGAAATCCCTATGATTTCCAATATCGTGGTTTAAGGCTCCAGAAACTTTCTAGAGAGCCTTCCCACGTTCATAGTAATCAACTCAATTCTCACAATCGTGGATTATCCTATTTTTTTTCAACTTCTTATTCTTCTTCTAAGCTTAACATGCACTCACAACATTCAATCAACCTACCAACACATCGAAATAAACTATTTTACAAGAAATCTGAAAAGATAACAAGTTCAAATTAAAAAAAATTTCGAACCAAACATAATCAAAACCAATCAAATAAACATATAAATAAACAAAATCCAGTAAACAAAAGGTAAATATTCTAAGTAAGGTCATTAGCTTGACCATTACACATGCATTCATAAAGGAGTAGAGGAAAGGAAAGAGATGATTTCCCTTTCTTATAAGTATGGCCCTCTATAGTATGGCTTGCATCTATACCCATTGACTTTGAATGATTCACCTTTATCATTTTCTAACTACAAAGCTACATGGGGAAACATTTGAATTACTTTGAAAGGTCCACTCCATCTTGACTTGAGCATTCCAGGAAATAACCGAAGTCTTGAATTAAACAAAAGCACGAAGTAAAGGACCAATAGGCCCAAAGCTCCAACTCCAAAGGTAAATGACACACCTTGCCATACACAAGTCTATATGGAGTAGTTCCTATGGGTGTTTTGAACACTGTCTTGTAAGCCCATAGGATGTCATCTAGCTTTAATGCCCAATCCTTTCTTAAAGTGTTTACTAACTTCTCCAAAATCTTTTTTAGCTCTCTGTTCACCACCTCCACTTGACCACTAGTTTGCGGGTGATAAGGGGTCAACACCCTATGAAGAACATTGTATCATTTTAGAAGAGCCTCAAATGGTTTATTGCAAAAATGGCTCCCTTCATCACTTATAATCGCTCTGGGCAATTTAAATCTCATAAAAATCTTCTTGATGAACTTTTGAACCATCTTACATCATTATTTGGAGTAGCTATAGCCTCAACCCACTTGGAAACATAATCAACTCTAACTAATATGTAAGTGTTACCTAAGGAGGACGGGAATGGTCCTATGAAATCCAAACACCGCACATCGAATATCTCCAACTCTATGACATTTGAAAGTGGCATCTCATCCTTCTTCAATATGTTGCCTACTCTTTGACACCTATCACACTTTAGCATAAAATTTTGAGCATCGTTGATGTAGCACCCCTTTACCGCAGGGTACACACCAGGACACCCAGAGGTCATTCCGGTACATATCCTACGATAAGGGCGAGCTACGTTCGATCTCTACATTCACTTCACATGGCATCATATCATTATTTACCAATAAAGCATCAACAGAAAAATTACAATATTTTTGAAACCAACTTTTTCCTCATTTCATTCCATCAAAATCAAAAGTCTAAATGTTTTTCATCCCTTACTATCTGTACATCAATCAAAACCCTAGTACAAAAATACTACATGAAAGAGGAAAAAGTATCAAATCTATCTAAGCCATCCAAAAGTCCTAGCTAACCGACCTTTGAGCCATGACTTCCCTTGCCAAACACAATCTACACGGCTGGGGGAGCCTCTCTGTAGCTAGGAGTCTACTCTCGGTCCTAAAAAGATAACGTTACAATTTTGGTGAGTTTTGCGAACTCAATGAGGTAACCATCATCGATGGTTCACTCAATTCATACAACACCTCAATTCATATCACAAATTATGTCACAATTTCACATTTATCATAAGTAACACACTTTCACTTAAGCATAAGGAGTTTCGCTTTTCACTCATTCAAACACATTTAACAATATGCATATGAAATGCTCATGAGACACTTTTTCAATTATTACATTGTTGTGACCGAGTACCTGAACTGTCCCATATAGGTCTCATTAAACATTAAGCTTAAGGCTCTAAATCACTATTGAGTTCGAGGCTCAAATTCACTCGTTGAGCTTTAAGCTCTAATCGGTGGCTACTCTAGTTACAACTGTCATTATCTGATTATGCATTCATGAATGAAATGCATATTCCACAATCAATCACATTATAAGCACATAGGTCACATATTCACATTCAATTAGCACTTCAATATCGCAACTCCCCAGTACACAGTCATCGGACCTTCTGTCCGGAATCCGCAATCAAATTACAATTGATCATTATTCAATATATAATCATAAGCAAACAATAATTGAGAGAAACCGTCTAGGTTACTCACCAACTGCTTCTGAAGCTAGTGCCTGAAAGTCTCGCCAATGTCTGTGGGTTGACATTCTAGTTGTGCCTCTATAATTATTAAGATACACATATATCAGAAGTTGTACAATCAGAAGTGTATAATAATGCACATGCAGGAATTGAAATGTGTGCAATGCATGTTCGTGACAATCCTAGGTATCATTCCATAAATTTCATCTCAAAACCATTCCCATATCAAAACTCATTTATTCTTAGGTTTGAGCCTCACTAAAACCATGAACTTATAATTTATTGCTCATATACTTATTTCAGTTTTTCCAAAATACACACTTTCAGGTCTACTGTTCACGATCAATGAGAAAGTGAAAATGAGGTAACTAAGTCAACCTATCTTAAATAAAAGTGTTCCCCTATGTTTTAGGAATCCATAGACACTAAAATTACTCACTTTGGATTTCTATAG
Organism: Erythroxylum areolatum; assembly: GCA_024520975.1. Lineage (NCBI taxonomy): Eukaryota > Viridiplantae > Streptophyta > Magnoliopsida > Malpighiales > Erythroxylaceae > Erythroxylum > Erythroxylum areolatum. The sequence continues at coordinate 652 of JANIJH010026716.1, read as the reverse complement.
GTCCAGATATTGCCAAAACATTGAAGTATGTTTAGAAAAATTACCAACTCATACTCTTTTAATTGATCATCTCACTTTGATTCAATCCATATTTTTCAATTTAATCTCAAAATCCACAAATTCTCATGGAGAGGTAGATGAATGTCTTATAAATCCAACGCTTCAAAAATTAGGTCAATCGAAGATCGGACGAAAAAGTTATAAGCAAAGGAGTGGAGGGAAGTCAGGTGAGCCGGTGAGCCGTGCCGCATGTGCGACAGCTCGCCCAAAAGGGCCGGCTTGCAATCACGAGTCGGCTCGAAAACGATCCACCTCACAATCGTGACAGTACGAGGCGGCTCATTTTCGAGCAGCGTCACGGCCGCGAGGCCACCGCTTCCCAAATTCTTTCATTTTTTTTTCTTTTTGTTTTCCTCTCTTCCTCATCTGAAATTCCAAAAAGCATAACTTTTCACTCAGAACACCAAATTTTACAAATTTGGTATCAATGGAAAGATAACAGAAAGTTATACAATTTTCATGAAGGACTCAAAGACAAATTCCAACTCAATAGGGGTCAAAATTCACTTCAAAGCATCTGTCCTGTAAATCTCATCCTAAACAGTAACACAACTTCTAAAAATCATAACTTCCTATTCCATTGTCCAAAAAT